>MUZH01003909.1:0-29789 GCA_003012965.1 Juglanconis oblonga | reverse complement strand
TCCAATATGTGGGTGGTTGTTTTTCTTGAAGCTGTTAATATAGCTGTAACAGTTTCCTTCATACATGATGCTCGAAAGCCTAGCACCCAAGATTATGAAATGGAATGTACTGCTGAAATACATGGTATCAAGGGTTCAGAATTGGCAAATGCACTGAAAAGAAACCCCCAGACAATCCAAGGGTTATTAGCCCCCTCCCCCCTCACTCACTTACGCACGCACGCACGTGAGAGAGCACAGCCCCCAACTGACCCTGGCCATGCACGCACACAGTACTTCAAATCCATAGAAAACGTCGCCCGCGACCAAGGTTTCGAGCAGATCCTCCCCTCCAGCATCCGCACCGGCCCCAACGTCAAGGCCCTCCTCCACCCCATCGCCGCCCAGCAGCCGGTGCCCACGACCGTCATCAACGGCGGCTCGCCCACCTCGCCCCAGTCTCCGGCCCCGACCATCCTGTCGCCACAGCCCACGACCTCCCGGTTCCTGCGACCCAGCTCGCCCGCAAACGAGTATCCCGTGCGGTCGGTGTCGCCCGCGGATAGCATCGTGTTCGACAGGATGGCCGATCGTATCGGCGGACCGGCGGCCCTGCGCTTGTCGCCAAACCCCGAGGCGCAGATGACGAAGCAGGTCGGTGTTCACTGAGTCTCATGCTGGCGTGATGACTTTTTAAGGTGGTATGAGGGGAGGAAGTTCTTTGGATTTACCCATTGTGGAGAGAGACACAGAGAGTGTGTGTGCGTGTGTGTATGTATGTATGTATGTACGCTGGCATCCTAACAACGACCATTTGGTCTTCGGTCTATCGCTTAGATTCTTCCGATGGGAAAGGGGTTTTTGGGGGGTTTTATTTATGTATTCAACCCTGTGGGACAATGGGGGCTGTTGCTGGTGTTTGCAGTGTCTTTTTGTATAAGGACTAGTGGAGTAGATTGTAAACGTACAACCAACCTCCTTGATGTCATGCTCCTCTGCCAACATGGCACGCATGAACGAACTATCATTTGGTATGGTGTTGAGGATGGGAAGGACATGAAGATTTGGCTAAATAGCTACTAGATTATACACAAAATATGTTGGAAAAGGTTCAGAGAATGTAGATCCATCTCGCATCCTCAAATACTCCTACAGGATCCCAGGGTATCTGTTGTCCCTTCCATGCAACAATAAAGAGTGATGTGAAAAAACTGCCGGGAGACCTTCTGCTCCCGTTTCCCTCTCCCTCCAACCTATCTTGTCTCTTCTCTATTATCTGAATTGGATCTTTGATCCAGTAACCTGCTTGCCCCTCTCAGAGTCAACGCTGACGGGGCTATCCCTCAGCGTGATCCTGTCGGTATCACTCGGCGCCGAAACGGCAGGCTTGACGGTGTCAGATCGATCTAGCTGCGACATGGGTGCTGGTGGTGGTGGTGGTGGTGCTTGCTCCTGCTCATCCACCCGCAGTCGCGATGCAGCCGGCGACGACCTGGGTGACTTGGCACCGAATCGTGCCGACAGGGATGACAGCCAGCCCGCAGACTTGGGCGTCGTCGGCTGAGCGGCGGGGGTGATGGTCAACGGTGCAAGAGAAGTCGCCGGCGTGACATCCTTGGGAGTGAACATCTGCTCGCCCAGCTCCTCGGCCGACAACGGCTGCTGCTTCACGGGGGTCGAGGGGGCCTTGTACGTCTTGGCCTCCAGCATAAGCGGCGCCGGAGACTCGGGTTCCGGCGTGAACATGTCTCGCGCCAACTGATCAGCCTTGGATGGCTCGAGAGGACTTTTGACGGACTCGGAGACGTCTTCGGCAGGCTCGTACGATCCAGCGGCCCATTGCGCGGCGAACAGACGCTCCTGCTCAAGAGCCTCGATCTGCGCAAGAAGACCAGCATTCATTTCATCCTCCTCCTGCTCCTGCTCCGAGACAATTTCTTGAGCGTCCTCGACTTGCGGCCCCGGAGAGGCGGGTCGGGGTGGAGTCACTGCCCGCGTCGTCTCTGACTGTACGCTCGCACTGCGGCTGTGAGTGGCATCCTCGAACATGTCCGTCATCGCCGTGATGCGTTTCCCCCTACCTCCAGGAGACATGCTGGATCGTGCGACAGCATGCTCAGCTTCCTCAGGAGCAGCGATGGCTTTCGAGCTGAAGGAGGTGGAATGCACAGCCGCGACTTCGATGGACTTGTCGGCAGTCCTTGATGGTACAGCTGGGTGCGCAGCCTTGCCGACCCCTGAGCCGAAGAAGACAGGGTGCACAGCCGCGACGTCGGACGTGTAGCCAGTAGCAGCAGGGTGGACGACTGAAGCCTTCGAGGTCAGAGACGTAGTGACGAAAACTGGGTGCCTCCTGGAAGCGTCGAAAGGTGTGGTGGTGCTGTGGCTCTTAGCGACGGCATCAGCCAGAGCGGCGGCCCAATCTGCGGGAGTGGCTTCAATCGGTGGCTTGCGAGCCGCGATCTGACGGACGGGATAGCTGGCAGCAGTAGCCTGATCAAGAGCCTCCTGCCACTGCTCGGCAGTCGCTAGGTTGGCTCGCAGCGGGCTGTTAGTGGTGGTAGATGGCAAAGCCACCGTCCGGTCTTCCTTGGTTAAGACCACCGGATAGCTCGCCGCTTCGGCATCCTCAAGAGCCTTCTGCCACATCTCAGAGGTGGCGGCATGGACTCTCAGCAGGTCAGGCGTCGAAACCTTAGAGGTACTAACGGATGAAATCCAGCTGTGCTGAGCCTCACTCCTTGTGTCCGGAACCCAGAGCGAGGTCGAGGTCAGCTGATCAAGAGGCTTCCTCTCTAGAGAGCGAGGCTTGCGATTGATATCGATGGCAGCGGGGGCCTCCGGCGTAGTCTTGAAGTTAGATCGAGCCGACTTTGTGAACAGTCCGAAACCAGCAACCTCCTTGGGCGAGGCGGGTGCAGACCAAAGTAACTTCGTCGGGCTGGCCTTCAGGGACAACCAGGTCCTCTCAGTCTTGACTTGAGGGACGGATGCCCAAAGGGCATCTGAAGTCAGGAGGTCAAGATCCTTCCTCTCTGGAGAGCGAGGCTTGCGATTGATATCGATGGCAGCGGGGGCCTCCGGCGTAGTCTTGAAGTTAGATCGAGCCGACTTTGTGAACAGTCCGAAACCAGCAACCTCCTTGGGCGAGGCGGGTGCAGACCAAAGTAACTTCGTCGGGCTGGCCTTCAGGGACAACCAGGTCCTCTCAGTCTTGACTTGAGGGACGGATGCCCAAAGGGCATCTGAAGTCAGGCGGTCAAGATCCTTCCTCTCTGGAGAGCGGGGCTTGCGGTTGACGTCGAGAACAGCAGGAGTCAGAGAGGTCGTCCTGAAATCGGAGCGAGCTGACTTTGCGTCGAAGAGACCGGACTCGACCACCTCCTTGGGAGAAGCGGGTGCAGACCAGAGCAGCCTCTTGGGGCTAGGGCTAGCCTTGAAGGACAGCCAGTTCCTCTCAGCCTCCTTTGTTGTGGGAGATGCCCATAGTGTAGAAGAGACCAGACGGTCGAGAGCTTGACTGGCTGGAGACTGGGCCTTGCGGCTCATCTGGGTAGCAGCAGGAGGCTGCGCGGTAGTTCGGAAGTCTATGCGACCAGACTCGACACAGAAGAGGCCGCCATCAATCACCTGCTTCAGGGACGCAGGCGCAGACCACAGCATCTTGATAGCCTGCTTGACTTGGCTGACGGCTTGTCTATCTGGAGACGCAGCACGAGTCAAGGGAGCTGACTTGGGCTTCGATTGCCACAGCTGTGATGGCATTGAGGAGCCTTCGGGCGATAAGGCTGCCCACAGATTGGCACTCTCAATGAATGCAGGCTCGGACTGACGAGGCTTCGCGCGTGCGCTAGCCTTAACGACGTCGTAGTCGTTCCAGTTCTGAGGATGTGGAAGACCTATACCATGCTCACCTCGCCGAGGCTGACTCCGGACTTGCCAAAGAGGCGCGCTGATTACAGGTGCCTCGGGCAAGGTTTCCTCGGGCAAGGTTTCCTCAAGCGTAGAAGGCTCTGAGGCTGTCCACAGATTGGCACTCTCAATAAATGCAGGCTCGGACTGACGAGGCTTCGCACGCGCGCTATGCTTAACGACGTCGTATTCGTCCCAGTTCTGAGGATGTGGGAGACCTACGCCATGCTCGCCCCGCTGAGGCTGCTCCTGGACTTGCCAAAGAGGCGCGCTGATTACAGGTGCCTCGGGCAGGGTTTCCTCGGGCAAGGTTTCCTCGGGCAAGGTTTCCTCAGGCGTAGAAGGCTCTGAGGCTGTCCACAGATTGGCACTCTCAATAAATGCAGGCTCGGACTGACGAGGCTTCGCACGCGCGCTATGCTTGACGACGTCGTATTCGTCCCAGTTCTGAGGATGTGGGAGACCTACGCCATGCTCGCCCCGCTGAGGCTGCTCCTGGACTTGCCAAAGAGGCAAGCCGGTCACAGGTGCTTCGGACAAGGTCTCCCAAGAGCTAGATGGCTCTGAGGACTCGTACCTTGACGAAGCGCCCCCTGACGACGACGTACTCTCCAACGGACTTCGCTTGCTGGGCGAGTCTGGGGGCGTCCACATCGGCGACTGGGAGGTGTTGGTCTTGGGAAGTGGAAGAGTCCAGAGGTTGTTGCTCTCGACAGAGGCAGGCTGCTGAGAGAGACGAGGCCTGGCCCGGACGGTCTCGGTCATCTCGTCATATCGGTGCCAGTCCTCTGGCTGAGGCAACCCTTTTCCGTGTGAGCCACGTTCTTCATCCGACGAGCTATCCTCCCACAACGACTGTGTTTGTGATGGTGGCAAGGGCGATGGCATCATCTGCAGCGCCTCAGTCTCCTCTTCGAAAGCCACGAGGTTGATTTGGCGCTCCTCGCAATCGGCCTTTTCATTGCGCTGCTCCTCGGTCATGTATTGGTCTAACAAAGAATCACCGGAGTTACGGGCAGATCCAAAGAAGCTTTTCGTAGATGGCACGTCGTTAGTCTTGAGCAAACTCGCGATCTCAAACAGCGTCGTCTCATCAAACCCATCGTCGCTCTCCGAGCCTACGCTGTCCGAATCGTCATCGTCATCTTCATCGTACTCGTCGAAAAACGACGAGGAGTACTCAGACTCCTCGAGTTGCCGAGATCGCGACTCCAATGACTCCCTGACGCTTGAACCACCGGTCGACATGGTGCCTGGCATGGCCATGAACATCGGTCGAGGTGGCACGGATGCGAGGTCAGACTTCTCGCCCCACGGGAACTGGAAGATGCCGAGCGTGTCACGCTTGTCGGGCAGGGGCTGAGGATCCTCGAGAATATCTGGCAGAGCAGTGATTCTCTTGCTTCTACGTGGAGGCCGCTGTGTCAACGGGCGACCGCCTGAGGCGGTCTGGGAACGTCGGATTCCGGGATTGTAGAAGTTGCGGACCGTCGGCTCGGCCGCAGGAACGGCGGCAGTAAACATCTCCTCTGGCAATTCGACCTCGGTTGAAGCAGCCCAAAGCTTGAAGGAGTTATTGGAAGCCACATTGGAGTCAGACTTTTGCCACAGCTGATTGCTTTCAATAGACAGCGGCGAGTTCTCTTTCCTCTGAGCAGGGCGAACCGCGAGGCCGGGTAGATGTGGTTCCTCGACAGGGACATGATATGGCTTCTCTGGCCGCACCCACATCAGACCACGCTGCTCTTCCTGTGGCTGCGGTGCTGTCCACAGACTGGTTGAAGCTGTCTCCTTCAAGTTGTCCTCCTTCGCCCGGCGTGCCAAGACCGCGGCAAGGTTACGCCTGCTCTCGATCTCGGTCTCAGACTCATCCGAGTCTGGAGGTGTTGGGCTGCCAAGATTGGACGAAAGGGCCAGGAAGTTCCTGCTGCGCTTGCGATCAAGCTCACTGGTAGTATGTAAGAACTCCTGGTGAGCCGCCGCGAGCCTCTTCTGCCAGAGACTTGCTCGGCTGCCGAAGGGCATGTCATCACCGTCGATCGTTAGTGACCTGGTAGATGACGCAATACTTGCCAGGCGTGTGCGACGATAGGCAGTACGGTCTGACGCCATGTTCGAGCGGGTGGAAGAGTTCCGGGACAGGTCTTGTTCCGAAGACACATTTGCGATGGCCGCAGAAGTGCGGCGCGACTCGGCCGTGGGCGACATGTCGAGAGTGGAAATTGAGTCTTGTGTGAAGCGGTTCTGCATGCCGAGCCATCGCGTTTCTTGCTGTCCCATCTCCGCTTCCAAGTCATTGAGAAGTGTCTGTTGGCCAGGGCTCTCGACGGACACCCGGTCCGTGTGTTCGTATTTCTGCAGCTGTGCCTGGATCATCTTCAGGGCTTCTTCAGGCGAGGGCAACGGCGACAGCTCTGCAGCTTGAGCGATAGCTGCCTGCTTTGCTTGTGTTGGTCGAACGCTCAGTGTCAAGGGCGTTGGTGGAGGGCCTCTCTTAGAACCCCTTTTGTCAGAATGCACAGAAAAGCTGAGAGTCTCCTCGCCAACACGACGGTGCCATGGACCCGAAGACCTAGTCGACGTCGTCTCCTCGACAGGGCTACCATTATCCACAGGCGAGCTGGAGCCATCCTGCACCCGGCCCCGTTGTATCTCGCGAGCTACCGACGTGTCCAGCATAATGGTCATTTCCTCTCCGCTCGTCACAGCGGAGACGGCTCGGTCGTCAGGACTCATTCGATCAGGTCTCGTGACCTGGATTGCGCGAGCTTGATGGACAGCCAATCCGACTTGTTGCACATGCTGTGGAGAGTAGACAGAGCCAATATTCGTCACGGTCTCCTCGTCGTAGTCCATAGTCGTGGATGACTTGACGTTACTGAAGATTGGCAGCACCGGTGACGAAGCTCGCTTGCCGCCAAATGGCCTGGGGCTTCGTTCTACAGGGCTTTCTTGCTGCTGTTCATCCGCCTCGTGGACCAAACCTTGGTAGGTCGCCACGGACACGTCTCTCTGCTGAGGCTGGTCTTGCTCGCTGAAAATGCTGCGTGTCCGCACGGAAGACATGGTCCTCTTCGAATCCCTGTCACCGAGATCACGAGTCTCATTCTCCGTCAAAGTGGGTGAGTCATCCATAAACGAGCTTTGCATGTTCGGTATTGATGACCTGCGCTGGCTCCGATCCTCACTCTTGGGCGGAGGAAAGAGGAATTTGACCTTCTCATCAAACGTCATGCTCTTTGTATCGTTGGGGAGAGGTCGGCCCTTCTTTGCTGACTGTGGTGGCGGAGGGAGAGGAGGCAGCGTTGTCGGACTGCCTGGGTTCGACTGCAGGATGGATTTTCTCGGCATGACATTTCCAAGCGACCTGGATTTCCTGTGCCCTGTTGGTGGATAGAAAGCATCACCCTCTTCGGCAGTCTTGCGAGGGATTGGCCTTGGGCGGTGGACGACCGAAGATGCCGTGGCGGGTGGTTCCGGTAAAGGTGTTACCTGAGGGATCAGCACCGTTTGATCCTTGATAGTCTCAACTTCAAGTCTCATCAGAGAAGGCAGTGGGGTTTTGGTTCCGCGATCTTTCGCATCTTCCATTACACTTGCGACCAACGTCGGGTCGTTGTAGACAATATCGTTCACAAACAAGACAGTTTCCAGCCTGTTTCGTCCCGCCTCAGGTGGTGACGGCCTTCTGACCGATCTCGATCTTGGGTTCATAGGAAGACCAGCCGTCGGGCGTCGCTGCAACGGAGTCTTCACAGGCTCGGTTACCGGCTCAGGTGACGGGGGCAACTGGCGAGAGGGCCTGATGATAGGGTTGACACCCGGTGTCATCCCCTGTTGAGGCGCAGCACGACCTTTAGATCTGGGCGGGGGAGACGGTGTACGAGCTGCCGCGGGAAACTCCACCGAGGATTTTGTTGACTCCTTACCGGTAGTGTCTGACGATGTGCGCCGTGGTGAACGTCTCCGAAGCTCATCCCCGGATGGTGACAACTGAGCACCCGTAGCAGACCCGATGGCTAGTGCTTCACTGTCCGGTCGAAGAGGCTCAGACACCGCATCAGCAATTTCCTTGCGGATAGTCGTGGTGGCTTGCATCAGGCGGCGCTCTGGGTCGACGCCTCTCTCAGCTGGCACCGGCGGAATTGATCGATTTTGCGATGCCAACAGTGCCCTTTTCTGCTTGTCCATCTGAGCCGCCGTGGCGAGATCAGTCGTGGCCACTTTGTCCAGCGGGTTTGTGCCACCTTCCTGGAGCACGGGGTTCGATATCGCCCACTTTCCTCCTAGAGTGACCGACCTCGCCGGCCCCTTGGTGGAGTCGAAGAAAGTTCGCCTTGGTGGTTCCTCTGGTGCTTGTCGAAGATCAGCTGGCTGCGGAGGAGCTGTGTCTGCTCGCATTGGAGGGAACAATGCACCCTGGACTGGTAGTCCGCCAATTCCATGCTCTCTCGACGCCTTGGAAATTGTCGGAAGATTCTGCGAAAAACCCTGCGGCAGTTCCATCGGCTGACCGGGCTGCGGCACCTCTCTCGGCTGGACAAAGGCAGTGACCGAGTTGAGCTGCTCCGTCTTCAAATCCTCGTACCTGCTCGGGGGATAGTCATTCGAGGCCGAAGTTGAAATCGAGTGGGCCGTCGCAATCATCCGTGGTGATGGAGCCTCGGGCATCCTACGCTCTTGGTCCCGCTTCTGCTCTGGCGGCACGAGCGAGCCCGAGGCCGCAGTCACAATGACTGTTTTGATCAGTCAATAGTTCCTATATTCCAAGCAGGAACAGAACTTACTGATCAAGATGGCGACACCACCTGCCGGTACTGTGCTTCTGAACAAGTACTCGATAGTAGCGACTCCCAAGAGCATGGGGATACTAGTCTTCAAGACGTGTGAGTCATCACTGACGGGTTCTAGGGGACACGAAAAGATACTCACTCCCATCCATATCGCCAGACCGACAAGAACCGCGATCACGGCCTTGCCACGGGCCGAAGCCTGGCCACCATCCTGCATCTTCCTGAACACTCCGGCCGAAATGGCCTGGCCGGCCAAGCCCACGAAGATGACCGCGTCCACTACAATGGTGACAATGGCCAGGATGAGGACCGATGAAAGTGGCACACAGACGGTGTTGAATTCGGGCCTCGAGAGACCCACAAAAACGGCCCCCAACACAAAGCGACCGGCCAACAACGCCTGGAGAATATACTGGGCAACCCCGGCCCTTGTGCCATCATTGATGATCCATAGTAGATGCTGTTCGATCGAGAATCGAGCGAGTTGATCGAATATTGTCGTGAAAATTACGCCGATCTGACACGATTCTGTCGCGGTCGGGTCTATTAGTGTCGTGATAAAATCGGTTTGGGCCCATAGGGCCGCGCTGAGAAGAAAAGTAGCGAGGACCAGCCTCTTGCCGTCCCGAAAGATCGACGAGCCATGGCCCTTGACGTTGAGGAACAAACCAGCCGATGCCGCGTTGACAACCGTGCCGCTGTGTGCCAGTGTTAGCAACAAGTTCTCCATCCCCACCACTCATGGTCGGTCCTATCGAGGAAGGTCACTAACAAGACGAACGCGGCGATGAGCGCCGAGGTTGCTCCAGGAATCGCCATGAGGACGACGCCAGATGGCGAGAGACGAACAAAAAGAAAGGCCAGCCCAGTCAATGGGAGAGTAGAAGCAAAATTTTATGAAGAACAACCAAGTAAACACTTCATCATGTCGTGATCATGCGGGTCCTGGTCCCTCACGACTACATTGACGATACACTCATACTGCCGCCCTTGTTTGGTCAATAGTAGTCAGAGGCAACGCTCTTGCAGAGTAGGAAGACGAGAAGAGAGGGAGAGAGTAGAGACGGCGAACCAGGATCACAGGAATAGTTCCCAGACTCTCAGGCAGGCGAAACTAGGAGCGGGCCGCTCGCGGCAGGAGATTCCACTAGGAATCGCTAAGCAGATACAGCACATGGTTCCGAGCCCCTTCACAGCTACTGCGAGCAACCTCCGCAAGATCGAGCATACAACCTCCCGCTTCCCGCTTCTCCCTCCCTCGGTCGAGAGTGTCCCGGCCCAGGGATACTGGGTACATAGTGTGGAGTTCTCAAACTCTCGTGGGGCAAGATGCTGCGAGACATCCCAAACTGGAGATTCAGCCGGTGAGAGGAAGAACGGTGATTGGTGGTCGCAGCTGTCAAAACTTGGTGAGGGCCAGGGTTGATGCGAGGCTGTGGGTGCCAAGTCCGCTGCGTTGTGGCAGGCCCATGTGAAAAGCTGTTTCACTTGAAACTCGAGACGTCACAAAGCAGCAGCACAACCTCGTGCCGTCCACGACGAACTGCACCTGATCTTCCCTGCATGGCAGACTGCATGGCAGACTGCATAGCAGACTTTTACACAGTACATAGAAGCAGTCTTTCCGCGGGCCGTCGCCGCTGAACGTTTTGCGTCCATCCGAACTCCAGACGGTTGTCGAGACGCGAGGCTGCCATTATCCTGACAAAGGCGTTTGTGCAAGCGGCTGTCCGTGTGGCAGACCACCTAAGTACCATAGTCCATAGTACATAGTACACAGTACATAGTACATAGTACATAGTACATAGCACATAGCACATAGCAGAACAGAGAATGGCCAGCCTTAGCAGAGGGTTATGTGAGGTGACATGCAGATCCGGAAGGCACCGAGAGCAGACGTCGGATAGAGAACAGCCAGAAGAGGATTTGAGAGAGATGGGTATGGAAACGAGCCATGGGCCGAGTCTTTGGTCCAGGTCAAGATGAAGGGCCAGTCGCCAACGAGGAGGCATCTCGTCTCAAGTGTTGGCTGAACAAGGGAGGAGGACGAGGACGAGGACGAGGACGGTGGGCGCATAGCCTTCCAAACTGAGACTCGCGTTGCGTCGAATACCTCGCTTGCAATTGTGCGGAGGGATGGAATGGAATAGTTTGGTTTGGTTTGGTTTGGACTGGATTGGATTGGGACGATAGTTTTGCGCACTACCATACCCAGTAGAGAAGTCGTCGGTCGGGACTGGAGCATCCATCGCAGATTTATTAGGTTGGTGAAGGGCGAGATTGAGTTGGCTTTCCGGCCAAGAAGAGAGCGAGGCGAGAAAAGTCGGGACGAGATCTGAGACAGTGATGATCGTGGGGAATATTCGGCTGTTTGCATCGCACACCGCTGGATGCCATGGATGCCGTGGATGCCGTGGATGCCGTGGATGCCGTGGATGCCTACCCTAACCCTGGTCTCCGTGGTCTCCGTGGAATGCAACGCTGAGGTAATCCGCTTGACGACATGCTATCTGTCGTCCTCGATCCTGCGCCCACATCCTCGTGCCTGGCTATCGGAGGCTATCAGCTCTGTCTGCCTCGCCTTGCCGAGTAGCAGCATCAACAAAATAGCAGTATCTACGAACAAGAAACCACGTATTTCTACGAGCCTAGATTATCGTGATCATTGACCTCATCAGGTTTGCCAATAACACACAACGCCACAGAGTCACAAGGTCACCAACCCCTTGCCCTTTCCCCTTCCCCCTCGGCAAGACCTGCTGCCGTATATTACCAGACCTCCCTTTCTTTCCAGTCCATCATCATCCAATTTGCACCATGAACTTGCTATCAGTATCTCCGGGCATCCACTCCCTCTACGACACCTCCGCCAATCCATCCCTCCAGCTCCTTCCTGCCAGCAGCCCAGCCTGGGGACGCTCTCTTGGCCGCTGCCTGTACAGCTGTACAAAATGCCTTCTATCACTCTCGAGTATCCAAAGGAGCCCTACAGCATAGTAAAGAGATTCTCTGCGCGAGGTAAGACCGCAACAAACCCTCCGCCCGTAGACAATGATCCCGACTGAGCCAACAGGACAGGCACACACGAGCTGGAGACCATCCACACCATCCTCCACTCCAGCCCCATCCTCCACGTCTCCTTCGCCACAGACTCGTCCCCTTTCCCCATGCTCCTCCCCATGGTAGGCTTCATGGGCTCCTTCTCCCGGCCGAGCGCAGGCCTCGACGACGTGCTGGACCTCTACCTCCACGGCTACGTCTCAAGCCGCCTCATGCGGCTCTCCCGGACCACGGGCCCGGACCGCGCCGACAGCGCCGTGGAGACGTCCTCATCATCCTCCGAGAGCGAGCAAGACTCCCCCGGGCTGCCCGTCAGCGTGGCCGCCTGCTACGTGGACGGGCTGGTGCTCACGTCCACCCCCAACGGGCACGTCTACAACTACCGCTCCGCCGTCGTGTTTGGCCACGCCCGTCTCGTGGACGACGACGCCGAGAAGCTGTGGGCCATGCGGAACACCACGAACTCGGTCGTCCCGGGCAGGTGGGACAACGTCGTCCTGCCCCTGGCCAAGGCGGAGCTGGCGAGCACGAGCGTGCTGAGGGTCAGGATCAAGACGGGCAGCGCTAAGATCCGGACCGGCCCGCCGTCCGCGGAGACGGGAGATGGGGACACGAGCGTCTGGAGGGGGGTGTTGCCTGTGTATCAAACGATTGGTGAGCCCATTCCCACGCCGGATAGGGAGGACATGCCCTTGCCGGAGCATATCGCGATGTTTAGGCAGAGGTGCAATGAGGAGGCAAGGGAATATGCGATAGGGGCGGCCGGGAAGATCATGGAGCCTAAGAAGCCTTCCTTGGATATTTGAATCTCTAATGTGTAATCATTCGACCTCATTCATCCAAACACTCTTGCGACAAAATACATGCTCGTGCAGTACAGAAGCCTGTCCAGCCGTCGGTAGGGAATGTTTTCGAGGACGGAGATGGAAAAGGTTGGCTATTTCTCCCAGATAGAGCGCGAAGCTGGGCTGGGCCGTCCCGACGGACTAATGCAGGCAAAGAAGGGAGAAAAGAGAAGAAAAAGATTGCTACAAAAGTTGGCTCGAGCTCGTGACCTCACCCTTCCCCATCTCTACCTAACCTTGCAACTTCCGAGTCCTACCAAAGATTGCCGCCATCGTAGACCTCACCGGCCTCCGTTGCATCTGATCACTACCAGCGCGAAGCTTGATGAACAAACCAAATCTTGCCTACTAGGGTGTTCCGCCTCGAGGGAGACAACCATAGTAACCCGTCCATTGGTGCTTTCCGCTAATCCCGACAAATTGGCACTGGTTACTGGGCTTGCACTTTACGAATGAGCCACATCTGTTACCACTTTTCGTTGGTGAATGCAGTCTGTCATTTTTCGCTTGTATGTTGTGGTTGGACCTGGCGTCACAAGTAGAGTACACTGGTAGTTTTCCTTTTTCTCAACAGAACACCGTCGCTCTTGGGAGATGATATATATATAAATGCACGAGGGGTAAATGCACGAGGGGGGTGGGGGAACGAAATGGGTCGCACTACCTCGACCTATCTCACGACCATACTCATGCCCGCCCTCATCTCCGCCCACCGCTCACCAATTCTCCCACACAGCATCAGGCAACACCGTTCTCATCACCTCCCAGTGCCCCAAAGCACTCTTCTCATGCCACTTCTCCAGCTCCGAGGTATCATTACTCCGCAACGTCTTGACCTTACCCTCCGCCTTGAAGTCACTCTCAAACACCTCGTGCCTCGGGGGTAGGAAATGCTCGCGCGTGCGGCTCTGCAGCATGTCCGCAGCGGTGGCCTTGCGGAAGGTGACGGGCCGGTCCGTCTTGACACAGTAGATGACCATGTTGGTGAAGTCGCGGTTCTCCTTCTCAATGGCGTCGGCATCGCGTGGGTTCTCGCGGTAGATGCGGCAGGATGGGAAGACCTCGCGGATGGTTTGTACGACGATCTTGGGTGGGGGGAGCATGAAGTCTCCTGCGTAGTTCTGGGAGGTTTGTTAGTATGTGACAACGACGTGTACACATCGGGTCTCTTACAATGGCAACCACGCCGTTTGGCTTCAGCAGCGCGTTGAGGTTATGAAGAAACTCCAAGGTGAATAGAGGGACGGGTTCGGCGCCGCCGGTGAACACATCATGCACTATGTAGTCAAACTTGCTATCGGTCTTGTTGACGAGTTCCTCTGTATAGGTGACTGCATCAGCAATGACAGGGGTGTGGTTTGTGGGCAGCTGGAAGTATCTGGCCGCAAACTCATGCACCACAGGGTCAATTTCCACCACCGTGGTGTCCACTCCATGCGCGACCAGGGCTGCGGGAAGAGTACCGATTCCAAGACCACTGAAAGAAGCATTAGATTTCAAATCGCCAAGAGGTGCAGGGCGGGCGGCTCACATGACAAGGGCCTTGGCTTCCTCATCGAGGATGGGCTCTGGCGTCTCAATAAGTCGTACGGCTTCCAGCATGGTGAAGACACCATAGATGGGCTCCGCGACTCTGACGCCTTGGTATCGAATCCACTCTCCGCCAAGAAGACTGTGATCGGCCCTCATCACTCGATAGCCCGTCTCGAGGTTGTCGGCCACGGAGATGTAGCCCGTCAAGGATTCCTTCCTCTCCAGCAACGACCAGTTGTGCGCCAGCAGGGTACTGTTGAGGGATTGAGCTGCCATAGGTGTCATCACGTGGGTGTTCAAGAAAGCCGTGTGCAGTAGGGCCGGGATAGCCAGGACCAAGTACTTGGACGGGGCGAAGAGCGCATAGCTTGCACCGAGAATGGTCTCCAAGATGATACGAGTCTGGAAAATGGTCTGGCCAATGTTCTGCCTCAGGAAGCTGCCTGAAAAGGACTCGACGAATTTGTAGCATCCGTAGGAGACGATACCTGGGGCAGCATCACGCACAAATCCGGGAAGGCCGGATAGGTCGGCGCCCTCGAGATAGTTGGCGGTGCAGGCCACGGACAGGATGACCAGGGGGACCACAGTCAAGAGCTCCGTGATGAAGGGCCCTTGGTAGGCCGTCAAGACAGCGCTGATCTTGAAGAGGAAGAACTGGGCAACAGGGATATAGAGTGCCACGACGGGCAGCAGGTGTGCCAGCTTGATAGGTACCAACCGGCCGAGGTGCAGATTACATGACCAGCCGACGAAAAGGGCGGCCATGATGATCTTGTTGTGCCATAAGGATACCGCTATTGAGCCATAGACGGGGGATAATGTCAGCTCCGAGACGTTGGCGTAGACGGCGGTCAAGGCGATGAGGACGAGTGACTTGAGATAGACGGCGGCCTGCTCCTGGATCCATCGGCCCCATGTCTCCTCTTTGGCCTTGGAGCGCAGGTCCCTGAGCTCCTTCTCGAATGATTGCTGTGAGAAGGAGGAGTTCTGGTCTATGTCGGGCGCGGTCTGCTTGGCCTTCTTGGTTGATTTCTTGGGAGGCATCGTGCGAGGAGGGAAAAGGCGTGAGTCTAGGTATGGACGGGCCGGTGCTGATGGGTATCGCGACAGAAAAGAGTAACTATGTACAAATGACGAAGTAGGTACCTATGCAAAGAATATCGCCCAGATTGCAGGCCCAGCTGCTCTCGTCACCAGAAGATTACTATGAAATGGTGGTGAAAGTCGTCCATGAGAGGCTCAGATGTGGTGGTCTGTCGGCAATCTGTTCTCACGAGCAAAGGGCCTTGGGAGCTTCTCGAAACAAATGCAGGGTCCACTGGCGCTGGAGCTAGGGACCCCCTTGCCCCTGAGGGTACCTAGGTACCTAGGTACCTGTACACTAGACGATCAACGTCCCGGGAGGTGAGCCGAGAGAAGCCGTCGGGAATGACGCACCATATACTGTAATATACCAAGCCTGACATGGAAAGGCTGCGGGGGAGCTGTTTTCCGGTTTTGATCTCCTGGATATGCCCAATCCACCTGCCACTTGCAATTCTGGAGGTTTTCACCCACGGTCCCTCTCCTCATCTTCGCACTGAAAGCTCACCAGACAGGACGACCACGAAAAGATGGCCCCGATGGCTCAGGAACACCAGCTGGTCGATCTCGGCCAGAAGAGCTTGTTGAGTGTGTTTGTCCCACACTTCGGGTCGACGTCACCTTTACTCTAACACTGGCTCGTTAGTATCTGCGGCTGCCATAGCCTTCAACCCAACATTCTGGAAGTGAGTTGTTGGATGATGCAGAACATGGCGTGCCACAGTATCTGACTACCTGTCCCGTGCAGCATCGTCGCCCGCCGAGAATACCGCACCCGCTTCCTGACCAAAGCCTTCGGGGGCAACTCGCAGACAGCATGCTACGCCCTTGCCGCCACCATCTTCTCCCTCGGCATCGTGCGCGACCTGCTCTACGAGCGTGCCCTCCGCCACCAGCCCACCCACCCTGTCCTCGAGACCGACGCCGCCAAGTACCTTGGCTATGCGCTAATCGCATGTGGTAACGTTCTGGTGTTATCCTCGACGTACGCCCTGGGCATCACGGGTACCTTCCTGGGCGACTACTGCGGCATCCTGATGGACGACATAGTCACCGGGTTCCCGTTCAACATCTGCGATGCGCCCATGTACTACGGCTCTACCATGAGCTTCCTGGGCTCGGCGCTGTTGTACGGCAGGCCAGCGGGTATATTGCTCACGGCGTGGGTGCTGACTGTCTACATGATCGCTCTGCAGTATGAGAACCCGTTCACTGCGGGTATCTACGAGAGACGGAACAAGGAGAGGGCCGCGGAGTCGTCGACCGAGGGCAAGAAGAAACAGTGATTCCGTATTACCGGGACCAGAAAACCGAGAGCATGCTGTGGATTGTTGACTGGGACAGTCTGGAGACGGCCTCGAGAGGCGGACAATGAGCGTGCGTGCATGTATGTGCATGTGCATGGCGTGCCACATGGCACATGATAAATGAGCGAGATTATGCACGATACTATACCAGCCATTGAGCCTGGACACAAGAGGGCGTTGCGAGATGGTTCGAAAAGAAGAGATCAGTGCATGTGGTGATCTGGTCACATATCAATTGACTTTGGTTATGACGAAGTGGCATCGTATCTTGTTGATATCGGGCATTGGATCGTGCTGTGAAATGTGTGTAGAACTGCCCGGACTTGCTCCGGTGGCCACCTCGGGTGGCCATCAACTTTGTTGGAAGACGGACGACTCGTCGTATTACTATCGTCAAGAACGAGTCTATGGCGGAGGTCCAGTTCTTGCAGTTCCCCCACTACCAAGTCTCGCACTGATGGCCATGTGCAAATGGACGCGGACTCGGTTCGTCACGATGTTCATCACGATGTCACGATGTCACGATGTTACCATTTGTATTCGTTCGGCCCAGTTCGGGAATCGGGAGAGCGGATACTATGGTACCTACCTGCCCGGCTATTTATGGAAGATGACGATGTCGGGCAGTCACGGCGGGTCAAGCCGAGCGCGCGCAGTGTTTGCAGGTGGATGACGAGTCTTCTAGAATCCGGCCAACCATGAACGCTCTAGGAGCGAGTCCCAATATTGGATATTGGATATTGGATATTGTATATTGCATGGCTCAGCGTTCACCCATATCGAAATACTACCTATAGACTCGTGAATCTCAAAATGCGAACCGTCTAACACTCCTTCTCCTTCGGTCATTCCTCCCGCGAACCGTTATAAAGTACAAGTACAAAGCACATGGGCGACATTAGCGACCGGCTCTGAACCGCCGTACTGGACCCGCACAAACGTGCCATAACGTCAGCGAATTGTCGGCTCGAATTGTCGGCTCGAATTGTCGTCTCCCTTCATGGAAGTCGTCGTCGTCCACCTCTCTTCCGTGTACCTGTTGCCCAGTCCACACATCATCTCGCTTCAAATTCACCTACGTCTTTCTTCTCTACTAAGAAGAAGCTGAGAAGAAGCTGAATCTGGACAAGGCGCCATCCACATGGCGTCAAATTCTGGCCGGGTTTGCAGAAGTCTTCAGAGTTGCACAAGATCAGGGATCGACACAAAGATATAGCGGTGATCATGGATGATCACTCTCCCTCGGCGTCGTCTCCCACAGTACCGAACATGGCTCTGCCTCATGAGAACCTCGCGGAACGGAATCCTCCAAACCATTCGGGTCTCTCGCCTTCAACCACACCGCCCCACGGAGCACCAACTGCAAGTCAAGGGCAAGCCATACGACACGAGGCGGAGCGTCCCCATGGGCCTACCCCGAGACGAACGCGGGCGACTGGTTCCAATGGTGCACGCGACTCACACGAAGCCAACATATCCACAGGTGCTGAGCCAACTTCACCCTCGTTTCGGACGTCGTTGAGGCCGAATCCTCTCCAGCAAGAGAAGACGCCCCCATCAGCAACTCCCGTTCCCATGTCCGCTGCACCTGGGAATCCTGCACCTAGAAATGACCACGGACAGCGGATCCCCACGGTGTCTCGAATATGGAATGGCATTATCACCTTTGGAAAATTCGTTGGGCCTGGCTTCTTGATCGCCGTGGCCTACAGTGAGTTCTTTCTTCCCTGCCCTGCACCGCCTACTGTGACAGTCAACAGCATACCACACCAAGCCGATACACCCACTATCAGGACATCCGGATAGTGGCATATTCTCCACCGGGACAGTCTCCTGTGGGATGTCCTTAATAGATTCCTCATCTTCGTGGCAACTCTGTAATCGCAGGATGGCTGATAATCAACACAGTTGACCCCGGAAACTACGCCACGGATATATCAGCAGGAGCCGAGTACCGTTTCCGCCTGTTATTCATCGTTCTACTCAGCAACTTGTTTGCTATTTTCCTCCAGAGCTTGTGTATCAAACTGGGTACCGTCACTGGTTTGAACCTGGCCGAGGCCTGTCGGACCTTTCTTCCGCGATGGCTGAACTACGTTCTGTACGCAATGGCAGAGGTCGCCATTATTGCGACTGATATTGCAGAGGTGAGCAAATCCATCCTCCAGTGATTCGGAGAACATCGTTTTTGTCAAAGCGAATGGATAGCCGCAAAGGTGCAAACAGTTTCCGCGGTGGCGCCATTCTCACCTGTCGGCGCCCTCCCTCACTGGGAAAGCTTACTGTAGGATGTTTCCTATGGGATAGCCTGTCAAAGAACTCGTGTTTTTTACCTCTACGAGTGTCCATTCCTCTAATTAATTGCTATGGGATCCGGGGTTTTTTTTTTATGGTTGGCAAAAGAACCTGCCAGCCCGGTGGAGGCGGTGTAATATTCGGGCCACCAAGTTTCGCCGGATTTAATCATGTCTCTAACTCTGTCGCAGGTCATCGGAACTGCTATCGCGCTCAATCTACTTTCTTCAGGTCGCTTGCCACTCGTCGCAGGATGTGCTATCTCCATTCTCGATACGCTGATTATCCTACTCTTCTACAACCCAACCGGCTCCATGCGCGGACTTCGAGCTTTCGAATCTTTTGTCGTAGCCTTGGTCCTGGCCGTAGTAGTCTGTTTTTGTATCCAGATGAGCCTCATCAAAGATACATCCGTGGGCGAAGTATTTCACGGATATTTACCTTCCAGCGCTATCGTGGAGCAGAAAGGTCTCTACCAGGCCTGTGGAATCCTGGGCGCGACCGTCATGCCACACAGCCTGTATCTGGGCTCCGGCATGCCCCAGCCCCGACTCAGGGAGTATGACACTAAGAAGGGTCTTCTTCCACCAGCAAGGTCGACTTCGTCAACCAACGACGGCTCAGAAAAGAGCATCTATATCCCGTCCCTCGCGGCGATCCAGCACTGTCTCAAGTATTCGATCATCGAACTAACGATATCGCTCTTCACTTTTGCCCTGTTCATCAATTCGGCGATCCTAATTATTGCTGGCGCCTCTCTATATGGTTCAGAGGAGGCTCAAGGTGACGACATCTTCGCCATCCACGACCTCCTCACCCAAAGTCTGGGCAAGGGTGCCGGAATTCTTTTCGCCCTGGCCCTACTATTATCCGGTGTCTCAGCTGGCATCGTCTGTACAATCGCCGGGCAAATGGTGAGCGAGGGTGCCCTGAACCTGAAGATGCGCCCTTGGCTACGAAGACTCATCACACGGTCGATCAGTATTATGCCGAGCATCGTCATCGCCGGTGCTGTCGGAAGAGAAGGTCTCGATACTGCGCTGAATGCCTCGCAGGTCGCGCTGAGTGTGGTGTTGCCGTTTCTGTCGGCACCGTTGATTTATTTCACTTGTATGAACCAGTACATGAAGGTCCGTCCGGGGAGGGCGCGAATCGTGACCATGGAGGAGGAGGAGGAGGAGGAGGAGGATGCACGACATGGACCATTGGGTTTGGCGACCAGGGTGACTAGGGGCTCGGTTGCGGAAGAGGAGAATGTGAAAATGGCCAATTCCATACCCATCGTCATCATTGCAGTGGTGGTATGGTTGATTATAGCTGCTATGAATGTGGCCAACCTGGTTTTATTAGGTCTAGGGAAGGGATAGAGCTAATAGACCGGCGTTACACCCATTATTAGCAAACACAGAAAAGCAGTCTTATCCATGAACCCATTGGCTCTCCTGCTTCTGGAACTGATAAGCATATTTTGGGTTCATCTGACTGCGAGCCCATCATTTTGAATTTATTGTCTAGTTGTTGAAGGGTCGGACAAGCAAGGAATACCGAGGCCGAAAGGGTGCCGCCGTACCGCCGCTCTGGGTCTTCGCTCGGGCCTCCCCCACCTGGTCTCCCGCAGTCCATCAGGATGACGCCAAAGACTTTTAGGGGGGAAGTCGCCTTCCGACCTATGAAAGGAAACAGAGTAGCCCGCGGTCCGAGGGTGCAACCCC
Source organism: Juglanconis oblonga (assembly GCA_003012965.1). NCBI lineage: Eukaryota > Fungi > Ascomycota > Sordariomycetes > Diaporthales > Juglanconidaceae > Juglanconis > Juglanconis oblonga. Next base: position 9,267 of record MUZH01003909.1, on the reverse strand, counting down.
GGCTCGGGCATGGCCACGGCTGAATTCTGTTTCCGGGAACGCTGCCGGGGGGGGGGGCTAAGAATTTTGAAATATGTGGCTTCGTCACGGCAGAGACGCGATGTTTTCAGCTTGTGGACCTGCATATATGACCGGACGTGCCCACATCTCGAAGTAGATCATACGCCGCTTCGTTCCTCTGCCGAACTGAAGGATCGTGTCCACGCCATCGACTCACTACTGTCGGACCAGCGGTCCTGTAAAACCCCGTCGCGGACTTCTACCAGCAAGCGCAAGGACATCGGAAGACCAAGCAAGAAAGAAGATCCTTCGAGGGCCTCATCGCTCTGTTTCCCGGCGATGACTTCACCTTCGGCCCCGGAAGCCAACAAGGCTCCACAATTCGTACCGGACACGATGACGGAAGAAGACGAGAAAGAGGTCCACCGCGCCGCCGTATCGCATCCGGCCGAGAGTGGATTGAAATCGGAGCTCGGCGCCGAGGTCCACCAGCCGCAAGCCCCGGAAGATGAGGGAGGGATCGTTTATCCCAAGGGCTTGTCGAAGCTCCTCATCATTGCCTGCCTCTGCCTGTCCGTCTTCCTAGTCGCACTCGACCAGACCATCATCGCCCCGGCCCTGGGCGCCATCACGGCGCAATTCGATTCGGTCAAGGACATAGGATGGTACGGAAGCGCTTATTTGCTCACGACCACGGCGCTTCAGCCGCTTTATGGGAAGCTTTACAACAGCTTTGCTGTCAAGACCATTTACCTCATCGCCATATTCGTGTTTGAGATCGGGAGTCTACTATGTGCCGTCGCCCCGAGCTCGACGGCTTTCATTGTAGGCCGGGCTATCGCTGGTTTAGGCACCGCGGGCTTGTTCTCCGGTTCAATTGTTATTCTGTCGTACACGCTCACACTAAGACAGAGGCCGTTGGCCTTTGGGCTTATTGGGGCCATGTGGGGAATTGCCAGTGTCGCGGGTCCGTTATTAGGAGGCGCTTTCACGGATCATATCACCTGGAGGTGGTGTTTCTATATCAGCGAGTACCCCCTTTATCTTCTTCTGCGAAATGTTTTTCTATCTTATAGATTAGTATGCTAACATCTTACAGACCTCCCCATCGGTGGACTGACCATTGTGTTGCTTTTCTTCCTACTCCGTATTAAAGGTCAGAAGAAGCAAGGTAACAGTTTCCGCGAGAAGATTCTCAAGTTGGACCTCCTCGGCACCGCCACTCTTATCCCAGCAGTCATCTGCCTGCTCCTGGCCCTCCAGTGGGGAGGCACGACCTATCCGTGGAACAACTCACGCATCATCGGTCTCTTCGTCGGCTTCGGCGCTCTTATAATCGTCTTCATCGGGATCCAGTTGTGGAAAGGGGACGAGGGAACGCTGCCACCACGCTTCTTCAAGAACCGCAACGTCCTATGCGCCATGTTATTCTGCGCATTCTTCGGCGCCGCTTTCTTCCCGCTTATCTACTACCTCTCGCTCTACTTCCAGGCCGTGAACGGGGACACCGCCGTGGAGGCTGGTATCAAGCTGCTGCCTCTACTACTCGCTACGGTCCTAATGTCCATAGTGACTGGCGGACTCATCAGTGCCATCGGATACTATAACCCTGTGGCCCTGCCTAGCTTGGTCTTGTTCGCTGTCGGGGCGGGCATGATCACGACGTTCAGTCTGGACTCCCCCACCAGGGTCTGGCTGGGATACCAAGTGCTTTGCGGACTAGGAGTCGGCGTCGGCTTCCAACTGGGCGTCCTTGTTGTGCAGAATGTGCTGCCGCCCGAGGACATCCCCGTCGCCACGGCATGTGTCCAATTCTTCCAGTCGCTCGGCGGGGCCATCTTCATCGCAGTCGCCCAGACCGTCTTCCAGAACGGGCTGATTGAAGGCGTCCAGCAAAACGCCCCGGGCCTGGATGCGCAGATTTTCATCAACTCGGGTGCGTCACAAGTGAGGCAGATACTCCAACAGATGGGCATGGAGCAGTACACTGAGGCTGTGCTGTCTGCGTACCTCGCAGGCCTGAGGAACACGTACTATATCACTGTTGCTTGTGCATCGGGCTCGTTCTTCGCGGTCCTGGGGCTGAGTTGGGTCAGTCTCAAGAGGAACAAGGGGAACAACCCCAAACAGCCCATCGAGAGCGAAACGAGCGACGTCGAGGCTCAAGGCAAGCAGATTTAGTCAGGACGGGTTGGCCATCTGAGATTGGCTGCCGCTTTGTGTAGGATAATTCCGCATTCATATAGAAGATATTTTGCATTGGAGGCATAGAGCCAGAAACTGAAATTCATACAGTCGGTCTCTAAATTGAGTGCACATGCTCCACCGGTTGCCCTCGCAAGATTCGATTTAACGTCCAGACCTCTATAGATTTGAATATCTATATACGAGGCCATTCGAACAAGACCACTCGTGATATTCCATATGTAAATCGAATGAATGGTCCGTGCATTGGCTATCCCACATCTACCTACTAGCCTTGAAGAATTGGGCCGAAGTTAGTAATCAGTAGTTTGTCGGCATATAGGCTGGAATAAGCAGGTTGTACACTGTAACTCAGTATGCAACGTGCATTGAACATTTGCTTCTAGTATAATAGAATAGTTAGTTAAGCCCTTAGATAGTTAAGTTAAGACTTTAAGTTGCAATGTATCCCTATAATGCTGTATATATACTTTGAAATAGTAACAAGAACTATTTAAGCTACCCCTAATAGTACTAAGTAACTATTTCATATAATTAAATAAATAAATGAAAAGAAAAGTAGGAGAGAATTAATATATATGAGGATAAAGATAACTAAACCGGTAAAACTATTAGCGATAAGTAGTTGTTGTATTTTACAAGCTGTTGATATAGCTATAAAAGCTGTAACGGTTTCCTTCATACAATGGAGAATGCTTGAAAGCCTAGCACCCAAGATCATACAGTGCTATCCCCTTAAAACCCCTAATAGAAGAAGCTTTGAATTCTTGAAGGCCACTTTTCTCAACCCAATTTATAATCCTTCTCAATAAGTACACACTTGCACATACTTGCCACTGCACTGCCAGCCTGAGCGCATGGCTGATGATTCCGAGATGCAACCGGCAAGTGTCAAGGACCAGACGTTTCACTATTTTCCCAAGCTGCCACAGGAGCTGCGCGACAGCATCTGGCGAGAATGCCTTGCCTGCCAGGTTGTCGAGCTAGACCAACCCCAGACCAATGTCGTTTTGAACGTTCCACTTGACGACAATTTAGAGCTTCATGGGCAACACGTTCAAACTAGAACGGACTTGGTCGAGTCTTCAGATAGACGAGCTGCGACAACGAGGCCAGCGGTACCACCCCCTACAATAATGAAGTCATATGTCAAATGTCATCGTTCAGATAATTGACTCTGGGTGCAAGGGATGAGTGTATCGTGCCGGGCGTGAGGCAGTTTGCTTTGATACACTTGCACCATATAAAGTACATAATGACTGCGCGGGGTCTTTACAGCACGAGAACATGTTCTCCAGCCTCAGTCAAGTCAATAAATAGGTAGAGCAATTGCACGATATAGGCAACCCCAGGCCTAATGTCGAGCGGCTTCCGTTGTCCGCCGACAGTCGGCCTGTATTTCGCCGGGCTCGACGCTGTTCCTTCCCGGTCATTCAAAATGGTCCATGGGGCCGACAGAACAAGTCAGGTGGAGCCAACATACTCGATGTGCTGTGTAGATATAGAGCATCCTCATGCTCGATTAGCGGTGCTAGTTCCATGGAGAAAGGACCGGGTAGGGCAAGAAGGCCTCAGCCCGGCTCTAAGCGAGCTGTGCCTGTGCCTCACGGTGGTCTATGGTGGCCCTCATCGCAAGGCCAACATCGAAATTGTGACGTTTCGATTGCTTCGTAATCATAGAACACTACTGACATCCTGTTGTGGATTGTGGTTTGTTCATGCAGACACACTATTCCCTCCTCTCCTCTCCTCTCCTCTCCTCATACTCCTCCCTCAGATACAGCTTTGATAAGAAGACGGTTGGTGACCCCACGTCGAACGCCCTAAACACGCAAAAGATTATTATCCACGCCTGCATACGGCAGTACTCTGGATCGTTTATGGCTCATGTACCTCCAACATACCTATCGAAAGATAGTCAGGTATTTCCGGTGCAACCACTATCCCACTGGTCGTCCTATATCAAGAGATTCCTCATAGGTAAGAGGAGGCTAGCCTTGCCGCACTGGTGGTAACAGCCTCTCAGATTATCACGGAACGGCGGAAATGGAAGCGAGCACATCCTATTCCAGCTTTACTCTAACTGAGGCAATGCCCACTTGACCATCCACTCGGACCCAAGCACCTCGCCTATTGTCAGACGTTCCTCAGGACGGAACCTGAGCATACCACGCATCAATTCAAGAATGGCCTGGGTCTCTCCCTGCTCAAAAGTCCCGGCCGCCTCTCGTTTCCTTCTGTACTTCTGCACAAATTCTTCGAAGGCGCTCTCGAGACTGGGCCACGTATCCCGATCACCAGTTGGCAGTCGATGGAAGTTCAACCAACACGTTTCGAAGATGAAGATCTGGATTCATCATTAGCTTGGGCTACGGGGGTTAGTTGGAGCAAGCCAGATAGAGCAATTGTGCAGTAAATCGTCGATCATTACAGGGTAGTATCCGCCAGGCGCGTACAACTCCAAGCGCTCTACCCCGTCAATCCAGCGGTACTCGATTGATGAGTTGAGTGACCGTGTTGAAAATTGTGGACGAGAACAACCAATGCTGGTCACGCGTCGTGGGGCTGAATCGACGCAAGGAAGTCTGATTTTGAAGTTTGCTAGCTGGGAATCTCCGACATTGACAAAGATTTTATGATGGCATTCCGAGTAACAAAGCGCCGCCGGTGTGGTTCTTGACCGGAGCATGGTTCAGGTTGTTAAGCTGTGCTGGAGGGAACGAAAGAGGTGGTCGACTTTTGGAGGATTGAACGGGGTATTGGCCCTCCGCCCGACCACAAGACGCGCCTGTTGGCCCGCCCGGGCCTTTCACATAGTAGACCAAGCCATCCGATGGCACGTCTCCGGTAAGCTCTCCGCTGTTTCCGCCGCCTAACCACTGCACAGTCATTCACTGAGGAGCCGCAGGACGATACGTCGGATCTGTCAGAAGCATCAGACACCCCTCAATGGCTTATTTGGGGGACAGCGGACGGGGCCCCAAGTTCTCCACTAGGTATGATCGTGTGTACAGGTTCGTGCCACAGTGGACATGGAAGGTTGGATCCTGAGCCTGCATGGGCCGTCGAGACCATCACGGTGCCCGGAAACGCACAAGAGATTCCTTTGGCTTCTCGTCAGTCCACCGCGGGATTTCGCCGAACAGTCCCGACTGGACTGACGGGCATTCCTAAGTTGTCTCAAGATAATGTTGCAGAAGTGGGGGCTGCGGTACGTTTGTGTCAGACGTTCGAAGAAATGCCTTGGACGAGTAGCGCTTTGTTGAAGGGGTAGAGAGACGCCCAGCGCAAACAGTAGATGAATGGATGTATATATCATCACCAAACTGCTGTTGTCGCGCTCAGCCGCCCTGCCGAAGCTTCGCCAAAGCAGCAGCAATACCATCCCCGAGCTCGTCTTCCTTCCCGGAAGAAGATGCCTTGCTTGCAGAAGGCTCTCCCGCTTTCCCTTGTAGCCTTGCCCCCTCCTCTGCCATCCGTTTGGACTCCTCAATAGCTGCAGCAAGCTCGGCGTCCTCGTCCTCTTCCTGCGCAGCACGTGACAGTCTCGCTTTCTTTGGCTGCTGCTCGTCAGGCCCGACACTTGCAGTCACCTCCCCCTGGCTTCTTGATGCAGTGATCCCAGCCATGTCCCTCAACGGCACGCGGCCAAGGGGCATCGCCTCATCGAGATTCCTCCTCCCACTCTTTGGCCCTTTCCCTTGTTCCAAACCCCTCTTGGCCGCCTTCTTGACTCTGAACGGCTCCTCGACGGCGTCACACCACGCCTTGACCTTCTTCTCGCCCCACCCACTAATCACCCCGATCGTCTCAGGATCGGCATTGACCGCGCTCCGCAGGCTGCCAAAGGTACTAACCAGGGCAACCGCGTCGGCTTTGTTCACAGCGCGCGGCACGGTGACGAACTCGACGAGCTTCTCGGCGTATGAGGTGGCCTGGGCGCCGCGGATGGCGGCGAAGGAGGCGTGCTCGTAGGACTTGTAGAGCTCGAGGTAGCGGGCGGCCTCGGCAGCGGACCAGCATAGGACGAGGGTCACATTGTTGACCAGGCTGGTCTTGGAGAGCTCGCGGAGGGAGTCCTCGTGGTTGGGGATATCGACCATGGTGAGGAGCACGCGCAGGTTGTAGCGGCCCTGAAGGTTGCGGATGCGGGTGTAGATGTACTCGGGGTGGAGGCGGTGGTATTTGAGGCTGTAGACGTGGAGGTCAAACACCAGCCGGGGTCTTTGGTGGCGGGGCGGCACAGTTGGCAGCGACTCACCTCAAGAACAGAGCGCACGTCGTCAGCCCCAGCCCGTAGTCGGCCGGCATATCGCTATACTCCCACGCCACGGACTTGAGGCACGCGATCACCGGGTTGCCCTTCTGTCGCGGCGACACCAGAATCGACGAGCCCGCCGACCGTTGTGGCAAGGCCTGGGGCGTGGGCTGCTTGACGCCCACGGCCGCATTGTTGGGAGGAGGCGGCCTGTCGAGCGTCTGGGGCGTGGGCTGCTGGATCTTCTGCGGGACAGGCTGCTGCACGCGACTCGGACCGGGTGCTGGTGCTGGTGCTGGACGTGGTCGTGGTGGTGATGGGCCGCCCGCATTGCCTGGCCTTGCCGACGATTCCGAGGCAGCGAGGGCAGACAGGAAGTCTGCGTCGGCTCCGAAGTCGTCGTCCATTGCGGGGTCTTCAAGACATCATCCGGAGCGTAGCCACGCGGTGTGTTCAGCTGAGCTGCTCAGAATGGCCCCTATGCCCAAAAGGTCGGCGTCAAGGTAAGGTGAGAAACGGGGAGAGTGAAAGGTAACCAATGTCTACGACACGGTCTACGACATGTCGCGCGTCGCACTTTATTAATAGCCGCTTCCTAATAGCCGCTTCCTAATCGGGAAAACTGCTATGACGCACAATTTTAGGTGTGGGATGTGGATGATCGGCACGCTCGACAGGAACCTCGCAGGAGGGAATTGGAGATGAGATATGACGGCCATATCAGATCACATCATATCATATCATGTATGCATTGTGCGAGAGACTGGGCGGTCAACCACAGAGGAGACGGTGGAGTCAGGCTAGGACATCTTCAGCTGTTTGACAAGGTGCTGCGAAATAAACAAGGCTACCTATAAACGCGAAGTGCAATTTTGCCCACTGCTGGTATGTGCCGTGAGCATTGTCTCTACTCCAGCCTTTCCCAATCCCAAGTCCGTCCATGTCCGTCCATGTCCGTCCCAACCCAACACCAACGCTCCCCATATCCCTTTCGACATGACAGCATGAATAATAAGTATGCCTAGCAATACACCATGAAATCCTAGTCCAAGTCAACCGTCTGAAGCGCCTCCACCTCGCCCTCACTAGGCGCGTACATCTGCTTCGTAGTATCGTCAGCCAACCCCTCGCGAATCCTGTACAGCGCCCTCAACCAGACGTCAAACATGTCCTGGAGGGCATGCGCCTCGCCCATCGGCAAGTGCATATCCAGCACCTGATCCCGTAAGTTCTCATACGCCTCTATCATCAGCCACACCTGCAGCGACGGCACCCTCGTCGCGCCCCTCGGCGGTCTATTGCGCTTGAGTGCAGTAGCCAGCTCCTTGGCGAGCAGCTCTATGCACAGCTGCAGGCCGATGACCTCTGGCCTCGGCGGCGGGCTTGAGGTGGGCGAGAAGTCCTCATCCTCGGGGATCGGTGACAACGCCTCGGGTGAGAAGGCCGGCTTGAAGTAGATGGCGTCCTCCTCAAACTCGACCAGCGTCCCGTCTGAGGTGGGTGAGCCCTCGGGGTCGAAATCCGGTCCTGGCGGTGTCCACTTCCGGTGTAGCTTTGGTAAAGGTGATCGTCTCGAGATTGCTGAGCGGATGATGTCGAGGCTGTTCTGCCTCGTCTCAGTGCCATGCCATTCGTCCACATCTTCCTCTGCTGTAGCGTCCGCCCTTAGATTCTCGCAACTCTGTGCGTCGAGCACGGTCCTGTATTGTTCCGCGACTAACTCCACATCTAATGCTTTGTAGTCCCCCCGCGCAGGGGATAGCTCGCCCTCCAGTTGCCCTATCCGGAGCACAGGCGTCTTGGCGTATCTTCGCATGGCTGAAGACGATGAGGACACTATGGATTGCGGAGATGATGGTGGTGGTGGCAGTTCCTCGACTGTTTTCTTTGACTCCGCTGGACTCCTCGGAGAATCGGTGACAGCAAGATGGGCGAGTTCAGGTATGAGGTTGGAGGGAGACGGGGATCTTGTATGCTTGAGATGTGGTGACTTCTCCATAGGATATAACAAGCCGCTCTTTCGTACGTATTCTTGCCACTTGGGGTCGCTCAGATCCGGAGGGGAAGGGAGGGATGTTCGCGGTGATGACGAGTTCGGCACCTGTCTGCCGCGGCCTTCGCCCGAGTCTCTCCTCGAGTCTGTCGAGCCTCTGGGCGACACATTAGGAACTAGGGAGTCGGGGCGCCGTTTGGAAAGTTTTCGAAGCTTATTCCGTGGCTTGGGAGCGGGACCATCGAGTGACGGCGACATGGCGCAAGAGATGGCACCCGAGTTGGGGAAGGTTGATGTTGCTGTATACTTGAGAGGGTGGTGATCGGATGGTTGTAGGGAGATCGTCTGCTGCACGGGGAGAATTTGGTGTAAACTGGGCGTGATATCGAAGGCTGCATAGAATCAGTCCGGGCGGTAGGAAAGTTTCAGGAACATCAAGCATGGCCACAGAGAGCTTGAGAGAAACGGTAAGGATAAAAGAAGGGCAGACATCAGGACGAGAGAAGCAGTGCCCAGGATGACGTTTTCACTACTAACCTACGCGATTGCACAGCCACTGCTCTGGCGTTGTGGGGGCCACATTGAATACTAAGTGACATTCTAAAGCCCGTGGAACTGTACTTTTGCGTTCGGTACATACCCGGTTGCCTTGGGTGAGGTGAGGTGTTGAGATACCCAAGCCGACAAAGCATCCAGACCCAAGTTTGCGGTTGCGTGACCACTCTGCCTTGGTGCCAGCTTAGGTAGCAACAGCAACAACAAAGACAACAACACTAACAGCACTACTGCAGCGTAGATGGAGTCAAGCGAC
>MUZH01003908.1:0-29780 GCA_003012965.1 Juglanconis oblonga | reverse complement strand
GGGGGGGGTCAGTGGAATGGAATTTCCTACAGCATTTATCATCGTGTTCTGTCCAATGTGGTTTTAGGCAACTCTAAGAATAGGCAAAGTGTGTAAAGCACAGAGCAATCAATTCTTTAAACCCGGTAGTCCTCCGTCCCATCGTACCCAAATACCCACGAGCTGAAAGATTAAGTCCCGAATGCTCACTCACAACGACTCCTCCGCCAACCCAGGAGAAGCAAAATCCACAAGCTCGTCCACGGCACTCCAGAGTCCACTCCTGCTCACGTGTCCATTCTCATCAGGGCTGACGATATTTCTCACCACCGTGCTGCTGGAGCACTCCGAAAAGCTATCACCCGTGCCCCCGCTGTTCGCGCCATTCGCACCAACCGGAGGCGTCCTCCTAACACTCTGGTTCATCCTCGCCGTCAGCGACTGCGACGCTGCGCGATCAGAGAGGCTAAGGTGGTCCGAGCCGCTCATGAAGGAATAATCATCTGCGGTGTAGTCTTGTTGTTCGCGACGGTATCCACTGCGACCAAGGCCATGATCACGCGCATCCTTAATCTGCATGGCCAGTCTCTCGTATTTGTCGATCTTTCTCTCAGCCGTCTCGGCCCGGCGCCGCCACTTCTGAGTGTCTGTCTTGGCGCGATCGAGGTCCTCTCTCAAAAGAATCTCATTCACCTCCTTTGTCTTTCGCGACTCCTCAAGCTCCAGTCGGAGCTGAGCGCAGTCTTCGTTCTTGGCAGAGAGTTCGGTCCTAAGACTGCGGATCTGATCGCGCAGAGATGAGGCACTACGACCTCGGCTCGGGCTGGGACTGGGGGAGGTCGACTCCTTATTATGGTCTATTTCCTCGCTGTATCTAGAAGAGGTGCTTTGTTGAGACAGCCGCGGGAAGCCCTTGTAGCCGCCACTAGTCTTGGTCTGGGGAATAGGGCTGGAGTAGTAGCCGACTGGGCGTATCTCCTGCTGAGCGGTGAGTTGCAGGAGTGACTGTTTTGTGCTGGATAAGCCGTCGAGCTGTGGAAGGGATCGTGAATTGTTGGTGGAGACTTTTTTCTTGACAGGCAGGCGAGATGGAGTGGGGATTCTGGACGGGTTGTTAGAAGGGATCATTGAGAATCGGGACTCGTCTTGCTGTAGCACAGACATCGGGCTGATGTGTCTCTCTGTCTTGCCAGTGCTATCTGCTGCACTCAGATCCTGAAGGCGAGGAATCATAGACTTCTTGCCGCTACTCTCCGAGGGATTGGGCAGGTTGATGCTGAGTCCCGCAGGACTTATCAACGAGACCGGCGTCGAAACCGAAGTGGCAGATTGGAGTGAAGCACGGGGCGATGGGTTGCTGGTGTAGGGAGAGATGACCCTAGCAGTCTCCCTTCGTTTCTTCTGACCCACCCCACCAGGCGTGGGAACAAAAGGTGAGGCTTTGGCAGCAGTGTCAAACATCGCCGCCAAACCCCTAACCTTGCTGGCACCCGACTTGACGTCGCCCCGTCCAGTCGTGGTCGATTCCGGAGACACTTTGCATGACGGTTTCTTGACCTGCCCATTCTTCTTGGTCAAAACCGTACGTGGCTGAGATTGACTCTTGAAGACGGGGAGGGATGCCAGTTGACTATCCCTGACTCCTCGCCTCTCAAACTCGCCCCTGAGGTCTATGAACGATCCACGGGATGATGGCACCGAAATTATGGAATCTGCAGCCCCGTCCATTTGGTGAGGGGCCACTCTCTCACGCTTGGAACTAGAGTTAGACTTCTTCACGGGCTCGTTCTCGTCCACAACTCCCGAATTTACTGATCCTCGCGATGATGATCTCCAAATACTTGATCGCAGCTTGGCTGGTGCGGTTTTGGGGTCCAGATGGGATATCTTTGGTTGCGATCGCATGGTCGACGGTGCATTCAGTATTTTGATGCCAGGTCCAGCCTGATACGCAATCACGGGGTCCAGATCACTTGATGGCCGTTGTGATCTCTCCGGTGATCCATCAACCTGGGTCAGAGCTCTCGGTGCCGTTGGGTGCTGGTCGTTCGTTGACAGCGTCACAGATCTGCGGCGATGTGAGCACTCGTTTCCTGCATACTCTGTCCCGTGCTCTGCCCTGGTCCTGGGTGTCTCAGTTGAGGTAGGGGTAACTCGTAGTCGAGGTTGATCATGTTCTGTTTGAGGCGTTTGAGTTGGAGTTGGAGTGGCTCGTTGTCGAGGGTGATCGTGATCCGGTCTGTACGTCCCGGTTGGGGTGGGAGTCGCCTGTTGGCGAGATGCATCATACTCTGGTTTGCGCGTCTCTGACGGGTATGTCGGGGAAGGAGTTTTTCGTTGTCGAGGTTGAGCTTCGAGAATTTCACAGTGCTTCTTGATTGGCGAAATTCCGCCGGAAACTCTGGACGGTGACCGAGGCTGAGGGGGCGGAGTTGGACTACTCCTTGTAGGAGAGGTGCCCTTATCACATGTTGGAATCTTAGACACAGACATGTCTAAATGCTTACTGCTGGTCGAAGGCTTGAGGGAGCTCCTGAGTGGTGTCGGCAGTCTCATGGCAGGGTGAATATCTTGATCCTCGCCGACAGACTCCTCTCTCGGAGGGGAAAGAATCCCCTGTTGGCCTGAAGTTGGTCGCACGCTTGAGACGTTCCGGGTTGAGGTCGTCCGTGTCTTCTTCACCGATAGAGCGTCGTTGGTGCTATCCACCTGCCTGAAAGACACTGCTCCTGATCACCACCACTATTAGTGACATCAATCAGAAGTGACCGGATTCAAATTGATCACTCACGGTTTCCAGAAGTCCCAGGACTAGCGAAACGGTCCTCGGTGTGTTGCCCCAATGCTCTGGCATCGGCGTCATTGCATCGGTCGAAAGATCTTGGGCGGTCCTCGGCATATCGTTCAGATCGACTTGCTGTGGGAGGGTCATTCTCTGAGGTCATCCCGAAGCTGCTGGAGCGCTTCGGTTCATCCTTAGAAATCGAGGCTCGACTGCGGCGCCGGAGAAGACTCATGTTTGCGTCCAGACTTCGCATCTGTCTGACGACGTCTCTCCAATTCGTGACGAGCATCTCGGTAATGTTATTTGCGACATGAATCTTGTCGACGTCTAAGAAAGGTTGCTGACCATTGTCCTCGGCTGACTCCTTGGTCTTCTTCTTCCCCTTCTGTGATTTTGAGGAGGGAGATTGTGGGACGATGAAGAGCCCAGAGTAAGGGTCTGCGAGCTTGACAGCATAGGAACCGAGCATATCACCGACCAAGAGAGGGCCGAACACAATGCCCAAAGCACTGTAGCCCATCAGGTCAGAAGTTGGCAATGGTCGGCCAAATCCATCTTCTCTGGGAGCTGTCTCAGCCGCTCGTCCCAGAAGACAGAGCAAGCCGAAGACGGCGCAAATTAGCTCCCTTCTGAATTGAGACCTCAAGGTGCCAACAGCGAGGGCAATGAGGCGAGCTCGTATCTTGCTCTGTTTGGTCCTGCTGAACTCTGGATCCCCGTATAACTGGCTGTTGATCGCGATCATTGAGTCGAATAGCGAGAGTGATCCAAGTATACCACCCGGCAAGCCTGAAAGGAACTTTTTGAAACAAGATGCAACATCATGTATACCAGCATTGATGTGCGCCGGGAGGTTCGGGCTTCGGACAGTGCTTGCGACTTCTCCGGACTGTTCCGCGCAATAGAACTCGTAGAGCTCGTTGACGATCCGAATGGAGCCCGGAATACGAAAGACGCCTCGAGTCTCTGGGGCTGTTGAGTGTCAGCCAGAGGACTCGCAGAGGAAAAAAGACATTTCAAGCCAACTGACCATGTTGAACCAGATACTGAGCAGTTGCTCGGAAGCAGGTAGGAAGAATCAAGGAACCGGGGGCATATTCCGGCGGCAGGTAGAGAAAACTCTTCCCACACAGTCTGACCAGTCCCTGGAGATCTTGGTCCTTGAGGCTGTCTCTCTTGGGATGGGCAAGGTGGCTCATGACATGGCTGGTACTGCGCTGACGACGGAGGCTGTTCTCCATAGACTGGCTCGATGTTCTGCGGAAGGTGCGCGACCACCAGCCACGTTTCTGAAGGACACCCGAGGCCTGTTCTGGATATTAGAAGCATTCTATCTGGCAACTTCGTCTTCACATTCGAAGACTCACCTCAAGGTTATCAGGGTTATCGGGCACCAATGGACGGATACCATACTGTTGCAAGTCAGTAAATAAGTCAAATTTGCGAACTAGGGCCATATACCTTCTTCGCAAGTCTGTTGTACTCTTCGACAAAATCCCTCCGGTCAACGATATCGTCAGTGTCCGACAAGGCTCCCAGATCGCCACTGGTCGAGGTCCATGTGGCGCTGCTCTGGACACCGCTCGAGGTCTTGTTGACAGGCACAGACAAACGAGCCAGCGAAGACGACACGGACGGTCTCGGCTGCAGATCCGGGGTTGCGACCCCCCGAGACGCCCTCATATTTGTGGCCATCAGAGGGAGAGGAGGGGCGCAGTGACAGGAACAAACATGAGAAGCTGAAGGCGCATCAATGTGCATCAATGTGCATCAATGACACAGGCATGGAAGAGGTGTCGAGTCCGATCCAGCTGTCGTTCGTCTCGGGCATCGGGGTTGAAGTTGTGCTCGATTCAATGGGATGGGATGTCCAATAATAAAAGCTGGACGGGAAGAGGGTGCGACTGGTAACCAACAGTGCCGACGGGAACACGGGTGAGTACAGAAGATGATACCGACTATACTGGTGTTAATTTGATGAACCAAACCAAGAAAGCTGCAACTGAAGAGATGCAAGTGTCGTTATTGGGTCGGTGGTGGTAAAAGACAGAAGCGGTTTGTGAGGTGAGCGATGTTGCTAGGTGAGAAATTGCAGGTGCAAAAAGCATTTGTATTGACTTCCTCCCCCTTTCAACTTTGAGCATACGAGTGTTGTGTCGTTCTTGTCATTCATGGGATTTGGCTTGCACCATGCCATTTCCCCAGCATCGTGCCTGCCTCATGCCTCACCTGATACCGGACAACGGTACTTGGGCCTCTGTACCACATGCGCCCGTGGATACGGACGTTTAGTTGTGATACCGGAAACCTCCATGATTCCTGGACAGCATGCACGAGATGCATTTGACAACTGTCGCATTTCTGCCAGACCTGCCTGGACCCCGCCCAGCCGTTGTTTCCGACATGCTGTGATACCGAAACAAGATCCGTTCCCCCGGGCGATGGGGATATAAACGCAAAGTAGATTAGGTTGCGAAGATTGTAGCCCGCTGGGTGTCCGTCATCCATCCCGAACGGTTCTCGAACCACCAACCCTCCTCCCACCCTCTTTTCCATCCCGGGGCCCTTTCTGATCCTGACCGTGTCTAGAACGCGCAGCTTCCCGTCTTGGATTCTTTGGGTATCGTTCCCAAATTAGAGGTGGTCTCCCACAAAATGTGTTTCCGTACCCAAGTAGGTTCTCGTCGAAACATCTATAATGGTGACCCAGACAAAACGCGACAAGCATTGCGCCTATGCAATCAGCCTCCTGGTATCCTTCCTTCCGCCCGTCTGTGACCGCCCCCCCTCCCCCTAGAACGCCCTGAAAATGCCTCAAAACACAGAAAAGAATCCCTTGAGCCCCAAGTGAAGAAAAAGGGGGACTCATGATGCTGAGGACTGGGTTCCTTCTTGTCATGCTTCCGATTGCATGTGTTCTGCCTCTCCATTGATGAGGACGTACTTCAGAATGTCCGACAGAGAAATGATCCCTCGGAGCTTGCTCTCGTCGTCCACCACAATCAAGCGATGAACCCGAGACTTGCGGACCGTGTCGAATATCGAGTCGAGTCGATCTTCCTCCGTGCAGGTATAGATGCCCTGGAATTCATCTGATCTCCTGCACATTGCGTCTCCGACCGTCTCCGTCAGCTCGTCGTAGGCCCCACCTTTGATACATGGGATGACATCCACAGCCTCGAAAACATTCATAACGTGGCCCTGTCGGTCGAGGATGGGAACGGCCGAGATGTTGTGCTTGACCATGAGCTGGATCACGTCGAGCACCGAATTGGTCATAGATGCTGTTGCGAGGTCCGCATAGGTACCCAGACTGATATCGCGCACAGTCTTTCTCAGCAGCGTCGTGTTCTTCTCGTTGTTCACCGCGATGAACTTCAATATTCGGTATTGCGTGATCACGCTGACTACCGTCTCTCGGCCAGTCTCATCATCGATGTCGACAAGCGGGATTCTACGTGCTCGAGTTTGCAGCATGCGCCGACATGCTTCGTAAAGAGGTTTGCCTGGATGTACTGATACAGTCTCGAGCGGCGTCACGCCCAGAGCTTTCTCGACATCTAGTAGGGAAAGACGTCTGTCAGTTCAACTGCCAACATCCAAGGTGATGCGCACGAAGACTGCGTACCTCTCAGACTGCTCAGGCGGAATTTCTCGACCTCTTCGAATTTCTCGGGAAACTGCATGTAGTACTGAATGACGTTGATGAAATCAGTACTCGTGAGGAGGCCTGCGAATGTCGACGTCTTCGAGTCCCATAGTGGAGCAGACACGATGCCTATCCAGCGCCCGTCAGTCTTTTGCAAGCACAACGCATGATTGCGAACACAATTGTAGGGGTATCGTACTGTTTTGCATCAAGATGTTCACGCAGGTTCGGATGAGGAGGTCATTGTCGAGCATGATGAGTCGGAAGGACAGCGGCAGCACATCGTAGCTGGTTCGGACCTTGAGGAACTCGCGTATCGCCGTCTAGAAGTACAATCAGTCAGACAATTATCTGCACACACATTCATCTCTTGTTGATGTTTCTTCTTTTTGGCAACATCCAGCAATTCAGCACTTGCGAGACACGGACGCATCTCTTGCTCTCGTGCGTGCCACGCCCACGGTGCTCACCCAATGGGTACCCCGCACCCACATGCACGCCGCGCAGCGTACAATGGGCCAGGCAGATCAGCAGAGGGCTCACCGACGTGGGACTGGCAGGCCGGGGAGGGAGAAGGATGACGATGACCCCATACACATAGCGCATGCTGCGGCGGGTCAAAAAGGCCAAAGGGCCGGGGAGGGGACAGTGTCTCGGTCAGAGATTCGAGTCCGAATAGGGCGTTGTCTGCTTACCAGGCCCTGTACCTGATCTCTATCCAGCGGCGTCATGAGGGGCTTCTCTGCTGCCGGAGCCAGCACAGGCGGGGGGGTTGTGCGACTGTGACTCGAGGATTGAGGTGCGGCGCTGGCTAAGGACGGCCTGTTGGCAGCGGTGTTGGACGTGGCCGTGGGAGCGCGCAGGTGCAGGTAGGTTGAGGGCGTCACAAAGGGGAGCTCGTGACCCAGGTGTCTCGCGACGGCGGCCGGGGGGGTTGGCAATGGGCCATTTTCGCTGGGGTTCGCGGGGTCCGTCATGGTAAATCGCTTCGGTTGCGGTTCCTTGTGGCACGACAAAGTTCAGGCGCAGGCGCGGGCAGAGGCGGTAGCTGGGAACGCTGGGCATGAGGGGATATGCTGGCTGGCTGGCCTTGGCTCCAGTGCCGGACTCCAACAAGTCCAACGAGGCCGCCTGCAGTTGATCTCCAACCTCAAGACCTCGAGGCTCAACACCGCCAAGGGGGCGCTACTAGTATCTCCGACTCCGACTGCAGACTGCAGACGACAGAGACCTCAGACGTGGTGCCTCCAGTCAAGTGTCTGTGCCTCCCGAACCTCTCTCCTCGAGAACAGGAGCGGCGTCGGTGGTGTGGCAGTGGCAGTGGCGATGGCCAGGAATTGGGGAACAAGCTTCACACAGGCCAGCTCACAGCTCCCCAGGGTGTCCCAGGTTGGTAAGGTCGAGATCCGAGGTGGTGTTGGCACTTGGTGGTGAGGTCAGACGCAAGGCAAGGGTGGAAGGTTAGATCAGGCAGTCGAACAAAACGGAGGGATGTTTTCGGTATGGTGTGGTATGAAGGTGGTGGTAGCAAAATCTTCTTTCACCACCTGCTCAGTCTACCAAGCAAATCAAAGATGCTTCTTCTTGCAGTTGCAGTTGCAGTTGCAGTTGCGGTTGCAGGTCAAGTTGGTGTTCGGTGTTACTTTCCCGTCGCAGTGAGTGGAAGAAGGCAATGCAAGCAAGAGTCGGCCTGCTTGACTTGAAGTTTATCAAAGATAAGAAATGACAGGGGCGTTTCTTCGCAACCAAGTCTCACACTTCTTGCATGTGCTCCGTCTCGATGACTGCTCAACCATTTGTTTTCCTTGATCAACATGAGACTTGCCGATTCTGCGCAATCTCGAAACTCGACTCTCTTGGGCCTCTCAAAATTGCTGGCAACAAGGCGATCAGTCGCCCAACGCTGCAAGGCGCCGAAAGAGGAAATAGACTTACACAACGGTTGGGCATCTCAACTTTTAGTCCATCCGCCAAGACCATCCTTAATGAGTTCTGCCTCCTCACTGATATTGCCCAGGTAGGCCACAACCACTGCTGTTTGGGTCCGCCTTTGCTTCAAGGGTCGTGTCACCAACCTCCGAAGAGACGTCGCTGGGGGTCACCAATAGATGACAGCATGCCGCCAATTGAGGGGTCCTGTGGGGTAACAACCTCCTATGGGACTAGAGACCTGTACTCTAGGATGATCTCCTATGGACAGTCTCCTGTGCGAGACCAAGAGTCGCGTGTGGGACGAGAGAAGGCTTTGCAAGGTTGCTAAAGAGCCTTTTGGTTTGGAGGGAATCTTGTGACCCCTCGGGACCGCGACTGGCTTGCTGCCACTCTGTGTAGTCCAATGTACCTCCGAACCGTGACGACCATTAGGAAAAGGTCGGCGAATGCATCAAAACTATATATGTATGGACACCTCAAGAAACAGAACAGAACTATTAGCCCTTACTCCCTTGTGGAGCTCACCTCCTTCTACGTACCTCGGTATTGGATCTAGATTCTCAATACGGCTATGAAGATCTTGAAGATAGGTACAGTAGGTAGGTGGAGTGCAACTGTCAGCCACTGGCACCTGACAGTGCGCAGCTGCTATACATTTGCTTGTCCAGCGCCCAGCCTGTCCAGGTGGTGAGCACCTGCACTATCAGCACTATCAGCACTATCAGCGCTTGGCTACCCAGGTAGCGCGACAACCAGACGGAGGGCCCTTCCCTGAAGGATCCCGGCAGCGTATGACATCCAGCCAAACACGGCAACTTTGGTTGGGAGATTCCCGAGCTCCAGCTCTTTTGCTTCAAATTCGTCAACATTCCGGCATCCAAATCGCATTACGTACGCTCCGGTACCGTACAGCGACAGCATCCACCTCGGACTCGTCCACCTTACCTCGAGCAGATGCATCCGATCCTTGATTAAAGTCATTCCTTTCACTACAGGCCCAACCTTCACTCGGAGACCAGCTTTGAGCCCTCGAGGCACGAGCCACGACAGCAACCAGACCCTGACGTCGACTCCCTTCGGCGCCCACCGTCGAGATGGGCATCTGCAGCTCCTCATGCTGTGGAGGTACGACTCTGCCTCCCAAGATCTCCGTATGGTCGCTTCTAACAGTATCTCAGCTAAATCCCGCGATGGCCTATACGAGCCTGTCCTCGCTGACAGCGAGCGGGAGGCCGTTGCCGATCTCCTTCAGTACCTCGAAAACGTACGTGACGACCCTTCTTGTCGGCTACCAAGTCCTTGTAGACTGATAGATCACAGCGCGGCGAAACCGATTTCTTCTCCGGCGAGCCTCTCCGAGCCCTGAGCACCCTCGTCTTCTCCGACAACATCGACCTTCAGCGATCTGCGAGTCTGACATTTGCCGAGATAACGGAGCGAGGTGCGTGCGCTGAGAGCTAGCAGCGGGCAGGATACAACCATCAGATGTCCCAAGCCTGCATAACGGGTGCCAGCTTTAGAGAGTTGTCGCTGACTGGATGCCGAGTAGATGTCAGGGAAGTCGACCGCGATACTCTCGAGCCGATATTATTTCTACTCCAAAGCTCCGACATCGAGGTACAGCGGGCTGCAAGCGCAGCTCTAGGGAACCTTGCAGTCAACAGTAAGTTGGGCTCAACGTCGTGCTACGCCTCCGGTCGCTGATTCTGCGGATAGCGGAGAACAAGGTCCTGATCGTGCAGCTTGGCGGCCTTCCGCCCCTGATCCGTCAGATGCTGTCGCCAAATGTCGAAGTCCAGTGCAATGCAGTGGGGTGCATAACAAACCTCGCTACTCACGAGGAGAACAAGGCGAAGATCGCGAGATCTGGTGCTCTTGGCCCACTTACGCGGTTGGCCAAGTCCAGAGATATGCGTGTTCAGAGAAATGCTACAGGTGCTCTCTTGAACATGACACATTCCGGTAAGATCAACGACTTTCAATTGCAGCAGTAGCATTAGACTGACATTCCATACAGATGAGAACCGCCAACAGCTTGTTAACGCCGGTGCTATTCCGGTCCTCGTCCAGCTACTCTCCTCTCCCGATGTTGATGTACAATACTACTGCACAACGGCACTCAGTAACATCGCAGTCGATGCGAACAATCGGAAGAAGCTTGCGCAGACAGAACCGAAGCTTGTCCAGTCCCTGGTCAACCTGATGGATTCTTCCTCCCCCAAGGTCCAGTGTCAAGCTGCTCTGGCCCTTCGCAACCTTGCTTCCGATGAGAAGTACCAGCTAGATATCGTCAGGTCTCATGGCCTGAATCCTTTGCTCCGACTCCTGCAGTCATCATACCTTCCGCTGATATTATCTGCGGT
Organism: Juglanconis oblonga; assembly: GCA_003012965.1. NCBI lineage: Eukaryota > Fungi > Ascomycota > Sordariomycetes > Diaporthales > Juglanconidaceae > Juglanconis > Juglanconis oblonga. Next base: position 19,072 of record MUZH01003908.1, on the reverse strand, counting down.
GGCCTGCATACGGAACATTTCGATCCACCCCATGAACGAGTCCCCGATCATTGAAGCTGGCTTCCTCAAGCCGCTCGTGGATCTCCTTGGTTCCACCGACAACGAGGAGATACAATGTCATGCCATTTCTACCCTTCGAAACCTGGCTGCTAGCTCTGACCGTAACAAGGCTCTTGTACTGGAGGCGGGGGCAGTGCAAAAGTGCAAGCAGCTGGTGCTGGATGTGCCCGTCGCTGTGCAGTCAGAAATGACGGCCGCTATCGCAGTTTTGGCCTTGAGCGACGAGCTCAAGACACATCTCTTGGACCTTGGCGTGTTTGATGTCCTGATACCGCTCACTCAGTCAACAAGCATCGAGGTTCAGGGCAACAGTGCTGCGGCCCTAGGCAATCTCTCCTCCAAAGGTACGTCTTCACTTTCCTCGACCCGACTTAATCCGATGTCGTCTCTAATATTGAATAGTGGGAGACTACTCAATTTTTATCCAGGCCTGGACTGAGCCCAATGGTGGAATTCATGGATATCTCAGTAGATTTCTCGGGAGCGGCGACGCCACGTTCCAACACATCGCCATCTGGACGCTGCTTCAGCTTCTAGAGTCCGAGGACAAAAAACTAATCGGCTTGATTGGCAAGTCCGACGATGTCGTGAAAATGATCAGACAGATTGCGAACAAGCAAGTCGAAACCGAAGAGAATGAACCGGAAGAGGATGACGAAGGTGAAGTGGTCAACCTTGCCCAACGATGCCTGGAGCTTCTGGGCCAGAGCGGCTCCAAGGCTCACATTGAGGGTTGATGAACGATTCCAAGACTGAACGGAAGGAAGCTTATGGCATGGGTCACGGGGGCTCATATTCCATTTGTTGGGGCCTCGGCGTCTTTTATACCTGGACTACAATAATTGCATTTACTTGGACTTGGCAGGGTATTGGCATGGAGTTCCCTGGAGTATGAACTTTATATATGTCAGGAACGGGGGCAGCGGCTGTGGTGTGGTGCGGTGTGGTGCGGTGCGGTGTCTGTTTCTTGTGTCCTTTTCTTCCCTTTTCTCTTCCTTCGGGGGGTTTTTTTTTTTCTTTCTTTTTTTCTGGTTTGTTCATATTATCGTTTGAGACTAATTTCTCTGTCAAGGATTTGCCAGACGTTGCAACTCATGTTCCCAAACAATCGCGCCATAGTGGCTGGTCTTTCCTTTGTACTCCTGCAAGGGTCTGAGCATTTTCCTCCTATTGTGGTCTCGACGGTCTCTCGAGGCTCGAGGCCTGATTGCCCTATGAGATGTAATTAGACCAACAACCAATGCAAGGAGACAAGAAAAGGATACCTTGTTCGTTATCCTCAGTCCCAACGGATAAGTAGCGGATAGTACCTGTTCTGTAATCGGCGCTTTCGACACTCCGTATAACCGGGTATCCATATATGTATACTCGTTAAGAGGAGTTCTGTCTCCCTTCAAACGGATTCCTGATCCTCTTGATTCGATCCCACTGCCACGGCCACGACCCGGTCTTGTAGATGACCTTCCCATCAATCAGCGCCATAGGTAAGGGGCCGTATAACCTCGAGTCCCGCGACGAAGGCAGATTATCCCCCAACACCCAACAATGCCCTTTCGGAACCTGTCACCCCACCGCAATCATCAATCAGCATACACACACTCTCTCTCCTTTCTCCCCACACTTCAAGCGGCAAAACTCACCTGTATCATCTCGTCCCTTCCACTCTCGGGACTATGCACCAGTACATAATCCCCCGGCAGTCCCGCTACCCTCTTGATCGCCTCGTCTTCCGTGACCGGCACCTTGAATTTCACCAGATCCCCGACTCGCACGTCGCGCCCATGCCGGTGGAGGTGGGAGATGACTGCGCCCTCGCCCCAGACTTCCCACCCCGGAAGCATGGAGGGGCCCGATACGACGCCCCAGCTGTAGAGGTAGGTCAGGCAGAGGTGGCCGGCGCAGAGGAACTTGCCGAAGCTGAGGAGGACGCGCAGGGGGTGGCCGAGGTAGGTTGTGCGGAAGCGGGTTAGCGGGGGCATAGTGATGGGCGGGGAGGGGGGTGATTGAGAAGATTCAGGATCAGGAGGGGGTCATAGTTTGGATGATTCTTTTTCATTTGATCTGAGCATGATGAAGCTTTCGTGGGTGAGTGAGACTCCGGGATGCAGGTGGGTTTGAGAAGCGGCATGCTGCTTACGTAATGTCATGAGGCGTCTTGATTGGCATGGAGCATCATGTCATTGAGAATGACCCCCCCCCGTCCCAACTTTTCTGGCAGTTGATGGAGAACTTGTGCTGCATTGTTCTAAAAACCTTACTTCGTTGTCACCACTAGCTATCTCTCCTTCTTTCTGCCATAAGGCGACGTAGCATAAACGGCCCAGCCCATGGTACACACAAAATGTGGATCCCATTCCCGGGAGAAGGCTGTTTAATACGAGCACCCCCCTCCCATTCAAGATTAGTCGGTTTTCTTTCTTTCGATAGCCTCCCTACCTATGTGGACTCACTCACTCCTTCTTCACCTCCTCAACACCAGCCTCCCCCCTTGCCCTCGCAGCCAGCACCTCCACAACCGCCACAAGCGCATTCCGATCCGCGCCCCTGATCCTCTCCACCCCGCCCTCCTTCACCACGACACTCGGCCCCGTCCTCCCCTTGTCCACACCCAGCACCGGCGTCGGCTTGGCCCCCTCAAAGAACACAAATGTAGGCATAGCGCTCACGCCATACTGGCCCGCGACAGCGTTCACGTGATCCACGTTGACCTTAGCGAACGCCAGTCGGCCCTTGAGCGCGTGGTCGTCCGCGAGCTTCGAGAAGACCGGCGCGATGGCGCGGCAGGGCGGACACCAGTCTGCGTAGAAGTCGACGACGACGTGTGTGGTGGACTTGAGGAGGGCGTCCAGCTCGGACGCCGAGCTAAGCTTGTGGACGTTGCCTGAGGTTTCGGGGATGGGGGTGCGGTCTTGAAGGAGGGTCTAGTGATGGGTTAGTTGAAAGGCAGGGGAAGCGAATTTGAGGGGGACCATGATGAGCGAGTCGGAGATACTAGGAAATTTTGTGATATTCGGGTTTGCGCGGAGACTGGGAATATCATGTCATGGCTTAGAGACCGAGTGATAGTAGACGCAAACCCGAAGGTGAGTGAGAGAGTTTGGGCGGAGTGGACCATCAGTTCCACAAATATATGCCATCAAGAGGCGTAGACTTACAGGACCAAGGAGGAAGAAGGCGACGAAGGCCAATATGATGTAGTAAATCGTATCCATGGCTGATTTTTGAGCAGTAGTGTAGGTTGGCTGGCAACGAGGTGAGATGGAGGATGAATGATCCCAAAAATGGGATCCCGGTCAGCCTAGTCTTTTCTTTCTCTTATTCTTCTTCCTTCCCGAGGCCTTTTCACTCTCTGTAGAGAGTGAGGTCGTATCAAAGAGACCGCCTTGCATTTGCTGGACAAGCGATGACCTGGCTGCCTGGATAAGATGAAGTCGCTGCCGCTTATGTAAATCTGAATTGGTCTGGTTTGATTGGTTGCGGGAGCTGCGAGCAAGAAATTCGACATGGAAGCTCCGAAGATTTTCTGTCGCAACTCGCAATCTCCAACCTCGAAATTTTCTACACGGAATTCCCTGCGCAACCTCGCACAAGTCGGTCGACCTTGTTCCTGTCCCCTCTAGACACCTCTCGCTACGTCCTATACGAGGCCTTTCTTAAACATGACCGGCTCAAAATGCGCATTCAACTCGGCGGCCGCCCTCCGGCGCGTCTTCATTCCCTCGAACCTCAAACCCTCAAGCTATCTGCACGTCACACGTATCTTCGTGCCCGCTCTCTTGCCACAAGCCCAGCAACAACATTCACGGACATATTCTTCATGGTGGAACAGCAAAACGAACACTGTAGCAGGCAGCTGGGGCAGCAGCCCCTCCGACCTGTACCGCAACCCACCCAACTTCGCGTCCTCGACTCCGCCACCAGCACCGGCACCGAGAAATCTGGACAAGCCCGGCCCGCGCGTCAAGACGAAGCTAGCCCGCATGCCACGCGACGACGAGATTCGCCACCCGTACGTGCACATCACAGAAAAGCCAGCCGGTGGGGGAGAGGCGCTGAGCGGCGCGCGGTCGGTCAAAGAGATACTGGCGACGCTAAATCGCAAGACCGAGTCGCTGGAGGTCATATACATGCCAGATCCAGAAAACCCGAAATCGCCACGGTGGCCGGTCGCCAAGATCGTGAATAAGAAGGAGGAGCTGGCGCGGAAGCAGCGGGAGAAGGAGCTGCAGAAGAAGAAGGCGGCCGCGTCCAAGGAGAAGGAGATGGAGTTCAACTGGGCGCTGGCGCCAAATGATGTCGAGCATAAGTTGCGGACGTTGCGGAAGTTCTTGGCCAAGGGGTGGAAGGTGCAGGTGCTGCTGCTGAAGAAGAGCGGCGCGAAGGCGAAGACGAGCAAGCAAGATGCCGAGGCGTTGTTGGACAAGATTGTTGCGGCTACGAAGGAGGTGAAGGGGAGCAAGGAGTGGAAACGCCGGGAAGGCGAGTTGCTGGGGAACATGAGGCTTTTTCTGCAGGGGAAATTCCAGGAGAAGGAGGATAATGTTGACAAAGCTGCCGAGGCAGATGAAGGCGATGCTCTGGGGCAGGAGGCAGAACAGGAATAGATCTGGTCGCGTGGCAGGAACTGTGCACATGGGGATTGTATATAGTTCTTTGGAGAGAACAGTGTATTAAATGTTACGGGGCAAGCATGGAGTTTAGCAGGCAACATCATCAAGTTCGAAATTCAATTCTCACTCTCATCGCACCAATCAAGGTGTATGTCAGCTTCGTATACCCAACAAGCAAGTATAGCTGCACTCGAAAAGAAAGGAACCATGAAGTCCCTTTCCCTCTGCCTATTCTTTGGGACAGATTCTTTTCTGTGTTGCATCCCGTTTTCTTGTTGGTAAACCATAAAAATCTTGACCTATGTCCTTTTCCACCAGCAGAGTCGACTAGCTTGTGAAGCTCTCATAATCTCAACGTCATCCATCTACTCTAGTCTAAGGGCTATTGTTTTGCTTGGGTGCTAGGCTTTCGAGCATTCCCCATTCTAGTATGAAGGAAACTGTTGCAGCTTTTATAGCTATATTAACAGCTTTATAAAAAAAAATTAAAAAAACCCTTTACAGCTTAAAAACCAACAACCACTTTCCACCAGCAGAGGACCTGATACGGTCCCCTTATTCTCTACGCTATCAAGGAAAATATAAAGATCAGTAGCAGACATCACATACACTCTGAACAGCCCAGAGGCCCGGAAGAGAGCTAAGGAGTATGGTGATTATGCAAGTTGTCCATGAGGAGGTCCCTATTATCCCTGGGAAATGTTTATTTATGAAATTATAAGCATTAATTTGCAAAAGCACTTACTAATTGCTAATAGTAGTACGTCACTCAGGAAGGGTATTAATTATCATCCCATAGTAGACTATCCCAGAGAAAAGCGATTATCCCATACCCCTGTCACTCACATGCAAAGCCGTGGGACCCTGGTTTCTCCAAAATTTTAGCGCCGTGGCACTGAGCGAAGTACCTTGTACCTACATCCGACTTTCCTTTCTCATTCTCAGGCTTGACTCACCTTGACTTTCTTTTACCTGTCAACAGCAACAAAGTGCTCAACACCAGAAACACCCACTCAAGATGTCAGAGCCCACTCCTCAAACGAAGCCCGCGGCTGCGCCGGCTACTGCGGCAGCACTCACACCCGCACAACTGAAGGCGCAGAAGAAGGCCGAGAAAGCGGCGCGCCGAAACCAGGTCGTCGCAGCGAAAGTCGTACCAGCCACGCCGGCCACCCCAAACACCAGGGCTCCCAAGAAGACGACGGTTGCCGCCGGAGGACCTACACCGGTTCCTGCCTCTGCTCCGAAGTCAAAGGGACCGCAGATCCCGGAGGTCTACAGCCACTTGTCCATCGCCAAAAAGCTTCCTCTGTCAAAGGCCGACAAAGACGTCCATGCGTCTGTTCTTGCGATCGGCCAGCAGATGGCCAACTTCACGCTGAAGGACAACTCGGCCCGGCTTGAGGCGATGCTGATCGCGTTTAAGAAGGTGTGTCCCTCAAGTCGAATACCTACGTCCTACATACAGAAGGACCTAACCAGCAAACTCAGGTCATCGAGTCTTATGAGACCCCGCTAGGCCAGACTTTCACTCGGCACTTCCTTCCGCACTGTTTGAACCCCCAAATCGAGTACCTCACTGGATGCCGTCCCATGTGTTTTTCGATGGGCAACGCCATACGCATGCTGAAGGCCAGAATCGCCAATCTTGTTGAGCTTAACAGCACCGACGAGGAAGCCAAAGAGTCACTGCGTGTGGCTATTGAGCTGTTCATTCAAGAGCGAATCCTCTACGCAGAAGAAGCCATCGTCTCAAAAGCTGTGACGATCATCGAAGATGGAGAGACTATCCTCACCTACGGTCATGCGAGACTGGTGCGATTGTCCCTGCAGCAAGCCCATTCTCAAGGTCGCAAGTTCGAGGTGGCCGTCGTGGACGATCCGTTTGACCCCTCTGGTCAGGAACTCACCAAGATCCTCCGAAACGACGGCATAAAGGTCAGCTACTACCCGAAGTTGGCTGGCATCGACACCTACATCAAGAGCGTCTCCAAGGTCTTGGTCGGAGCCGAGGCCATGTTCGCAAATGGTTCACTCTACGCACCAGGAGGCACAGCGGACATCGCCTTGGCGGCCAAGTACGTCGACATTCCTGTCGTCGCGCTGCTTGAGACGGTCAACTGCGACAGAGAACGTGTCTCGGTGGACTCCCTGACATACAACGAGATCGACCCCGAGGCCTATACGGCGGATTCTTTCCGGCTTCTGTTCGACACAACCCTCGGAAAGTACATTTCCATTATCGTAACGGAGAGTGAGGAGGCAAACGCTAGTGGCTCAACTTCCGCCATTTTGTCGGTATTGAAGAAGCTGGACGAACGCCATGCAAATTAAAGACTCTGATGCGTGCAATTAATCGACATTACTCGGCGGTCAGGATGTTTGGAGTCAAGGGAAATGGCTCGGAGAACATGCGGTGACTCATTGACTCGCTGCTGAGTCTGGGAGGAAAGCGAAACGCAACGGCTCGGAAAACGTGGATTTTGTTGATGTGTTGGCGATGGGAGGGCGGTGAAATGGCTCGAAAAACATGACATCCTTTAATCTGCTGGCGAATGGGGGTTGTTGAAATGATTCGGAACATGATGCCCACCAGCCTGCTGATGGTAGGTTGATGAAAGGAATCAGCAGAGAGCACGTAGTCAACGTCAGTTTACTACGATTGGACTTCCTATTTTTGCATCCTCGTGCTGTATCTGGTGCCGCTCTCATGCGCGTTCCGTCCTGCCCCATGTGCCACGTGACTCTTGCCCCTTTCATGCCGTCGCCGCCTCGCCCTCTCTCGCCGCCCTCCGTGCCCGCTTCTCCAGAATGGTCTGCTTACGCTCCTCCAAGATAGCCACCTGCTTCTCGTCGACGGTCTCAAGCCAGTATCCGAAGCTGGCGCCACACCCGGCGAAGACTGGGTACGCCCAGAGGAGTTTCGGGGCGAGCGGCGGTATACGCTGCAGACCGAGCTGCCATGCACGGGTCGCGATGCCTGGGGATTGCATGGTTAGCTGGTTCTTTACCCTGGTCTACAGTGTGCAGAGCCCAGTAGACCGGAGGAGGATGGGGCGTTGTGATTCGTACCGAAGCCCGCCCAGAAGATGACGCGGGAGACCATCTTGTCGGCGTGATTGACGGGGACCGACGCGGTGAATGAATGGAGACGTGTCTTGTTGCTGAAGTGTTGCTCGACGGAGCACTCCACGATAGGTCGTACTCGCCGTAGAAGGGTGTCTCGAGGGAGTATTCGTCAATGGAAGTCGGAGTTGATGACTGATGTCTCTCTCTTCATTGGAGCTCTCGAATGACTGACGTTGTCGGCCTGAGGTCTTTTTCCAGCTCCGCGACGTGGGGGCGCCCGGCCTGTCTAGTGTAGTGTAGTCCACCTTTCCCTGTCACAGACCCACATGCGGCTCCTGGGGTCCCCACACAGATTTGCATCCCTGCAGTAGGGCAGCGTTTCTTTTTCGCAAACCGGACGCGGAACACTGCACAGTTGCGTTCCATTCTTCCTCTTTCACATCGCTTGCTTCCTCATCACCATTTCCATCCTTTATGGGCCCCTGGCTCTCGCACATCACCAGGACCAGCCGCACACCTTTTCGAATCGATGCAACAACCAGCTTCGCTTTAATTTTGCCTATCACGGCATAACCATTCGAAGATGGCAGTCGCAGCTGTCAACGCGACGGCACCTGCGATGGCCAACGGCGAAGCACACGGAGTCATCGACACCAAGATGACCGACGGACCTACGGTCGTGCCCAAGCCGAGAAAGTTCAAGGCTTCGGAGCTGCCTCTACCATCGGCCACTCGCTCAGCCATTGAGGAGCTCGCGCATTCCTTCAAGAAGAAGGGAGGCTACGATGAGACGCGCAAGAACGTCTGGGAGACTTTCGAGTCTAGTGTATGGGCCATGCTCTGGAACATCGAATCTTTATTCGTTGATATAGATGCTGATGTTTTCATCTCGCACAGGAATCCCGCGATCAGATCTTCAAAGCGATTCTCGAAGTTGCCGAAGCAGAAGTCGAACGCAATCCCATCCAACTCCTGACTCTCGACCGCGGCAAGGCCGTTGCCCTCATCGATGGCGCCCTCGAACGCACAGGTGTCTACAAGAACGCCGAGTCCATTCTCGAGCAGCTCATTCCCATCGGCCCAATCGAGGAGCAGATCCGCCAGCTGCGTGCCGCGGACATCGGCCCCGAGGCCGCTGAAGCCGAGCGCATCAAGGGCTCCAAGACCGACATGGACTACGCCATCGAGACAGCCACGAAGCGCGGCGACCGCGACAAGAAGTATGCCGAGCTCAAGTCCATGGAGGAGCTGATTGCCCGCCAGAAGAGAGAGATTGCCGAACGGGAGGAGAGAGCTGAGCAAAAGAAGCGAGAGGCGGAGCGAGCCGCCCGCGAGGAGAAGCGAAGGCTGGAGCGCGATGAGAGAGAGAAGCAGAGGCAGAAAGAGCGGGAGGAGCGTGATCGCGAACGAGCTCGTGATCGGGAACGTTCCAGAGTACGTGACCGCTCGAGGGCCCGTGATCGGTCGAGAGATCGTGATCGCTCCAGGGCGCGTGAACGACCCCGTTCCCACGATCGCCGTGATCGAGACAGAGACAGATCTCGTGATCGAAGAGCACGGCCACGTTCACGCGACCGCTCGAGGGACCGGTCCAGAGACAGGCACCGACGCCGCCGGAGTAGGGATGACAGCCGAGGTCGCCCTGCCAAGGTCAAGAAGGAGCTCTCGAAAGAGGAGCTCTCTCGTCTCGAGGAGGAGGCACTGGCGGATCTGCTTCGTGATAGCAAGCGTGTGGCCGCCAAGCAGCCTGAGCTGGAAGTTGACGAGGAGCTGAAGCCACCACCCCGCAAGACCATGCCTGCATCGGCTATCCAGCCTATCCGCAGAGATAGTCCCAAGGTTACGGAAGCGAAGAAGCCAGCTGAGGCAGTGCCTTCCAAGTTGAGGCCTGAAGAGTCTACGGAGCCCAAGGATGTCAAGCCTGTGAAGGAGAGCAAACCTGCAGAGGATGCCAAGAAGCTCAAGGAGCCTGAAGAAGTCAAGGCCAAGGATGAGCGGAAACGATCTCGCAGCCCTACTCGTCGACGTTCCCGATCTCGTCGCAGATCACCAGTGGCTTCAACAACCAAGGATGTGCGGGGCAGAAGCCGTCACAGATCCTCCAGTGCGAAGCCAAGAGGTTCATCACTGAGAGAGGATCCGCGGAAGGAACCTCGGCGCACCCGGTCTCCTTCTAGACGTCGAGATCGAGAGGAGAGGGAGCGCAATTCCTACAGGCCTCGTGACAGATCTACCTCACGAACCAGGCGTCCAGCAGATAATATCAAGGATCCAAGAGATACGAGAGACAGACGAGAACGCAGTCGAAGCAGGGATCGTCACGCGCGACGCTCAAGAAGTCGTTCGGCAAGACGACGCAGGTCCAGAAGCCGATCTGCACGGAGAGATACCAGAAGACGAACCCGGAGCCCCTCACGGCCTCGTCGGGACCACTACAGCTCTTTCGCCAGATCTCGGTCTCGCAGACGCAGCCCATACCGATCCGACCGCCGTGAGAGATCGCGATCTGCCAAGCGAAGACGGTCGAGATCCGACTCACGCACGAGACGGCGCTCCAAGTCCAAGACCCGTGCGCGATCTCCCTCCAAGTCCAGAAAGAGAGAGCGCTCCCGGTCCGTCCGCAGAGGATCGAGAAGCACCGACAGAGGCATCAAGCGAGCCCGCACCAAGTCCCCATCCGAGAGCCGACTCGAGCGGCCGCCTGCCTACCTCGATGCCCACGAAAAAGAACTGTGGAAGCAGGAGCAGGTTCGGTCGCGCGAGAAGGAGGCGAAAGCCTATCTCGCTGCGCAGAAGGAGGCTCGTGCCAAGGGCAAACCTGTGCCTGGCATCGATTTCGAGGTCGATGGCGATCGCAGTGAGCGCGGCGACCGTGTTGGTGTCGACCGTGGAGTGGACCGTGGTGAGCGGTCCCCTGAAGTGAGACGTCGCGCCCCGGATGAGATTGATCGATACGTGCCGCCAGGAAGCAGCCGGAGACGTAGTAGGTCTCCGGCGGGCGTGATGGACTCGCACAGGCCTGACAGGGACCGGGATCGACGAGAGTCGATCCGTCGCGATCGAAGCAGCTCGACCACCCGACGAGTTGATAGGCAGAGAGATCGAGATCGCTCCAGGGAGCGCGTGAAGGACAGAAGGCGCAGTCGATCACCTCGGAGCAGAAGCCGCCCTCGTCATCGCGTCAGAGACTCGTCTCGAGACCGTGACCGTGACCGTGACCGTGACCGTGATCGTGACCGTGACCGAGATCGAGATCGAGATCGTGATCGTGATCGTGATCGTGATGTTCGTCGCGACCGCAGCCGTGAGCGTGAGATCCGCCGCGACCGCAGCCGCGAGCGCAGAGACAGGTCGCCTCGACGGGATCGTAGGGATCGTAGCTCCAGCCGGCGCCGCTAGGAGCGGTCCTGTTCTGGTGCCGACACCCCTATACGCCCAGTCGCTGGCTCTGCAAGCACGCACAACCACAACAATGGAAACGGCTCGAAGGACAAGCAGAACGGGTTTGCGATACCGCTGTCCTTCCGGATCCCTCCTAATGGTATGAACGGTGGAAGCAAGAACGGAAGCGGACGGACTGCTGCCGGATTCGATGGTATGCCTCCACCTCCTCTGCCCCTCTCGAGAGCTCCTAGTGACCAACGTGCACAGGTTCATTCTGAACTGCATGATGGTGCTGGGTCTCCCCCGCAGCAGCCAGGCACTGTGCGTCGACAAATGTTGGGATCAGGGGGTTGTGCAGAGCCAGCTGAGGCACGTCGAGAGATCACAGGGTCCAAGGGGAACCTGATTCGAATTCCTGTGGGTGCTGGGGCGTGGGTCAAGGAGATGATGGAGAAGAGGTAGCATCCCACCGGCCAGGACACAACCACTACTTACTGCCTCTGGCCAGGGCTCGGAGCCCAGAGGTTCTAGGGGTGGAGTCAAGACCAGAGCTTTCAGAGCTTGGCAAGTGATGCAGCTGAAGTAGGCAACAAAATTGATTGATTGGTCTTGTACCTGGTCTGTCAAAGGATATACAGCATTCAAGACTGACTACTCAGTAGAGCAAGTGGCATAGGTGGCCAACAAATAATAATACATCATGATGAACAAGAAGACATTCTACACCCAGTGATGTATATATAGTCTAGTCTCTGGAATCTCCGGACAATAACCTATGGGCACACTTACCTCTCTCTGGGTGGATTCGTTCTCTGAGAAGTAAATGCCTTCTTTGCACACACACACACTGGATGACTATGTGGCATGGCATCATTAACATGGCATGTTTGACTACGCAGCGACTGACTATTCCGTCTCTGAAAATCCAATTTCATTGCAAAACAGAATTGATCCTCATGGTGGTCCGGTTCAATGCCTGTCCCTCAGAAACGCCTAATGCCCATATCCAAATCCTTGACGTATTAATAGAAGGCCGCAAGCCATCCAACTCCACTGCAATGAATACATATATCTCGACGATCACTCCTCATCACTGTCATCCATGACAAATCCGCTCTTCATCCTAGGCCGTCTCTTGGTGACCACGGGAACGTCATCATCTTCCCCATCATCATCATCCAGCCCGTTCTGAGGTGCAGCATTGACGTCCTCCTCCTCCTTTAGCGGAGACCGGTCTTCCACAGACTCTTGATCCTTGCCCACGTCCTTGGGGTTTGATGACAGCGGAGTATCGTCCGTCTCCATCTCGTCGCCATCAGAATCGTGCCCAGCATCTTCGTCCTCCTCATCGTCGGTAAGGTGAGCAGGACTCGATGGCTCAGCATCATCCATATCGTCATCTTCCTCGTCACTGGTGTCAACAAGGAAGCCAAGCCGCGTCTTCTTCCTGGGCGCAGGAGCAGTCTTCTTTGCAGGCGGTGGGCTCGTGTCCTCATCCTCGACATCGTCTTCTTCATCATCCAAGAGCAGAGCATCAGACTTCCTCTTCCTGGACGCAGCCTTGGCCAACAAAGAGCTCGCTTCATCCTCACCCTCATCTTCCGAAGACTTTTCCCCTTCATCCTCACTGTCCGCCATCGACCGCCCAATCGTATCGACCCGCCCAATCAAATCGAGCCGCCCAATCATATCGAGCTGCTCCATCGTCTCGAGCCGCCTGAACGTCTCTTCGACTTCCGTCGGCTGAAACACGCTCCCCTGCCGCATCGAAACATCCACCGGCGCGAACACCCACTCGAGCGCCTTTTTGACGCGGGAGGCATCCGTGTCGCCCTCCGCATCACTCTCATCGTCACTGGGGGAGACGTACAGGGCCGATTTGATTTTGCGCTGGTTGTCGAGGTCGCGCTTGCGTCGCTTGCGGGCCCTCTCGGCGCGGATCGCGTCCTCCTCGTCCGAAGGCAACTTATCATCACTGCCGTTGGCGTCCTTCCTGCGGCGGACACGGCGCGTCTTGGCTGGTCTGTCCTGATCTGGACCGACTAGTTTCTTGTTTGGGAGATTCTTTGGGAAGAGAGCACCATCGCCATCGTCGACGAAGTCATCGGCGTCATCGCCATCGTCATCGTAGACGACCTTCTTGCGAGGAGCAGTCTTGCGACGGACCTGTTGCTCGGCTGTCTCGCCATCCTCAAAAGTCGGGGGACTGAACTCAGCCTTGTTTATCAGATCCTTGTATTCCTCAAGGTCTTTGGCCGAATGACGTGGTGGGATAATCCAAGCCGAGCCAACTTCCTCGTCCAGAGCCTGGGACATACGCTCGAAGCCAACGACCTTCATGAGAAGACGCAGACGAGGGTTCTTGAATATGGCGGTCTTTCGGCCGTCATCACGAATTTGGAGTACTGTTTCATGTCAGCTACATGTGATCTGCGAGGTCAGAACAATTTGCCACTTACTGAACAACTCGGGTTCCTTCATCGCAGTCTCCCAGTCATCCCGCAGAGTCATGATGCCGCCAGGTCCCTCAACCATAAGCTTCGCCTTCTCCGCCGCCTCCCATGCTAGACGCTCCTTCATGCAGGCAGACAGCTGGCTCTTCACCCAATCAATGTGTTCTTGTTCGTTCTTGTCCAGCAGCAGACTGACGGCAACTGCTATCTGCTGGTCCAGTGCCAGGTCTATCCGCTTGAACTCAAGTTCAGCTGCAGCCCTGGGTGTAGATGTGCTGATAGTCTGCTTGTCGTAACCGTACTCGAGATAGTAGGCCGTGGCGTTGATCTTGGAGAACAGAAGCTCAATGATCAAGGCAGGCCGTTCCTCAATCTTCTTCACACAGCGTCTGATGATTTGCTTCACAAGTTCCTCCCATTCCTTGTATATGCCTAGATTCTTGTCCAAGGGCTCAGGTCCCTTGATCATATTGTAGAGCAGGTGGATGATGTCGACACGGAAGAGCATAACGCTCATCTCTTGCTTGAACGCTAGTTGATAAAAATACCGATGTGCCCTCTTCAACTGGGATTCGTCAAGATCCCGGTAGTACTTGGTGAACTTGATGAAGGTATCCACCACGCCCTGTGGAACGAATCGGTTGGCGAATTTCGTGAAGTCGAACTTGCGCTCCTGAGCTGTCTTCTCCGCTGCGGCCTGGTCGTCCTCAGAATCCTCACCATCATCTAGGTCCGCGCTCTCTCCGTCCTCGGTACCGGCGGCATGTTGGGCCTTCTTCTTCTTCCTCGTCCGCCTCTTGGAACGGACTTGCATGTCCACATTTTCTTTCGAGTAGGCTTCCAGGACTCGCATGTAAGTATGAACAAGCTCCGTGCAGGCATCCAAGTAGTCGAATCCCTGGTCCTTGTAGGATCGAACAATGTTGACAACCACGTCGTGTGTAGCCTCTTCGTAGAAGATGCGGCTCAGCGCATTCTCTGCAATTTCCTGGTCCTCCTCATTCTCAGATGCGAACATTTCCTGGACGGTCAGGAGGATCTGCGTAAAGCAACGCATGACAGCATTCAACTCTCGCCAATCACCATCGGTATAAGACTTCATGAGGTAGCGTTTCAAAAGGATGAACATCTCCTGGTTCAGCACTGTTGCCACCAGCTGAAAGCTGTTGACTTGCTCGTCCGACGACGTCTTCTGGCCCTTCTTGGATTTTTGCCTGGTACGCTCTGCTTCAAGGAACCATGCGACTGTGTAGAAGAACTGTTGGGCATGGTGCTGCATGACTTCCATGCCATCCCTCTCCAGAGTTTTACGCACTTGCTGAAAAAGCGGGTTGAAGCCCGAGTCCAGGAATTCTTCCACAAATTCACAAAGTTGTTTGTTTGCTCTGGCGTTCAGCACGATGGGTGGCCCAAGGTCCTTCGGCTCCATCTCTTCCTTGGCAGCACGTCTGGGAGGTCGGAAGGTCTTGGACTCGTCCATCTTGCGTTCTCTCGCGGAGACATCCGCCAAAGCACCTTGACCAGAAAGCGATGCCACTCTTCCGTCTGACTTCTGGACCCATAGCATCGTCCCGAAGCGGCTATGTCTTGTGGGCGCTTTCCGGTTGTATGACCGAAGCATGGATGCCTCCTTCTTCATTGCAGCCGCCAACTCGTCCGTCTTGGTCTTTCTCAGCTCCTGCTCGTTGAGAAAGAGCTTTTTAACGTCAACGCGCTTGATCAGATGGAAGATGATCTCCATGACGATGACGTCTTCCGTCTTGAAATCCTCGCCCATGTTGGACGCCAGCGTCAAGATGGTGAAGAATATGTCTTGGTATGAGAAAGCGTCAATTGTCGCGGATCGGGAAATTTGGGACTCGTCGCCGTCGAACTTGATGCCGGGAGGAGGTGAAATCATGGCAATGTTCCGCAAGAAATAGAGCATCAACTTGATGATGCCGACATCCCTCTGTGTCCTGTCCCCGATCGGTACGGCCATGGATGGCAGCGCAACACGCACTGCCGTGTGCAGTAGTCGCGCGTTGTCGAAATTGATGATCTCTCGCTTGTATTTAAGCTGTGCCAGTTCCAGTACCGGAACATGTCTGTGGTGGTTCACGGTCATGGTCTCCTTGTTCTTCTCGATGGGCCACGTCAGGGGAGCCAAGAGCTCGTAGCATGCCAGTGCTATCCGTGATTTGTATCTGTCGTCAGTGGAGTTTTCGGTCCATAGTGCCAGAATATGCATCAAGTCGCCGGTGACGAGGTTCGCGTCTGCCAAACATCTCGCGACATCCATGCGGTTGGCCTTCTCATCGTAGAATCGGATCCATTTCTTGATGTCGCGAAGGACATCGAGGGCGTCATCTCCAAGCCGGTAGTAGATGCCATCATCTTCGTCGCTGAAACCTCCAAGCTGTGGTACAGAGTCCAACAATCAGCACTTGGAAAGCTATGTTGTGTCGGGCCATGTCGCGACTTACAGCAGACACCAAGCTGTTGATATGCGCCCGAACTTCGGGATGCACAACATCTTCCCGACCTATTGCTGACTCCATGCTGTCGTTTGAGGCAATTGGCTTTCAACTGGTCAGGACCACCAATTCTCTCGGCGTGGAGGCTAGTTGTGAGGTTGGTGGTTGGTGGGCCGCGCGTGTACCGGAGCGTGTAAATGGGAAATCTGGGAGACGCGGCGCGAACAAACGAGACGCGTTCTGCTGAGATAAGATAAAGCGAGCCGGGGTGCCCCTAGCATCTCCTGACCGTGCCGACGTCATTCCATATCCCGAGGCTAAGCGGGCCTGTGACCTCGGGTCTACGTTCCCGGTGTGACTTCATGTCAACAGTCGACCCGACCTGGAAGTCATCCTGCCTTCCATTCTTCATTTCCACCCTCAAATCAGCAAGATGGCGGCTTCATGTGCTAGAGTGCGCCAGGTACAGAGGCTGCTTCCTCAAGTGAGACACTACAGCTCTGCATCCACTCCGGTACAACGGCTGGGCGTCATTGGCGCCGGGCAGATGGTAAGCTCGGAGCATATGACAGCCTCACCCAGGTCCCGAGACTGACTTCCCAACTCGCAGGGACTGGGAATAGCTCTGGTAGCCGCGCAGAAAGCTCAAGTACCCGTAACACTCGTGGATACTTCCAAGGCCTCCCTGGAAAAGGGCTTGTCCTTCGCAGGTGTGCTTCCTCCCCGTCCTCCGTGGCCTGGAGAATCATACTTACGCCATCTTGCAGATAAGCTGCTGGCCAAAGATGTGGCCAAGGAACGCATCACCGAGGAGCAGGCGGACAAAGCCCGCTCGAACTTGACTCCGACTACGTCTATGGACGACTTGGCCGAGGTGGACTTCGTGATCGAGGCTGTACCTGAAGTACCTGACCTGAAGTTTGGCATCTTCTCGAAGCTGGCCCAGATATGCCCATCACATACCATCCTGGCCACCAACACCTCGTCCATCTCCATCACTCGTATCGCCGCCGCAACGACCAAAGATCCCAACGATCTATCGGCCAGCTCTCGTGTTGTGTCTACCCACTTCATGAACCCCGTGCCAGTGCAGAAAGGTGTGGAGATCATCAGCGGTCTGCAGACGAGCCAGGAGACCTTGGACAAGGCCATTGCTTTCTGCAAGGCAATGGGGAAGATCCCTTCCGTGTCTGCAGACTCACCTGGCTTCCTGGCTAACCGGATATTGATGCCCTATATCAATGAGGCTGTCATCTGCCTCGAAACAGGTGTGGGCGACAAGGACTCGATCGACGCAATCATGAGAAATGGCACCAATGTGCCCATGGGTCCACTCGAGCTGGCTGACTTCATTGGCTTGGACACTTGTCTGGCGATCATGAAAGTGCTGCACACGGAGACGGGTGACAGCAAGTACCGTCCAAGCGTGATGTTGGGCAAGATGGTGGGTGCGGGTTGGTTGGGAAAGAAGAGCGGGAAGGGCTTTTATGACTACTGAGGCGTGACTTGGAAGTGTAAGGCATGGTGGTTGTCCATCTGCCACACCAGCATGTGGTCATATATGTCTTCCCAATCAATGGGGTATCAGAGGTGTGATCGATATTGCATGCATGTTTTCCGGCCTTGCCGTCATTGGCCCCGCCGACTCGTGATGATACAATATGCGATATTAAACAACAGAGAGGGGCTGGAGGTCTCAACGTCCACTGTGTTGGTTTGGCTTTTTTGGTCTTCTCGAGAGGCTTCCGCGGGTCCTTCTCGTCTCCGGTGCCTTCATTACGGGACCCATCTGGTGAGGAGTAAGCGACGTACTCTTATGCCAACCGCCCGCTATTAGGTTGATCATATTACTAGAAGGCATTATTAGGCAAGCGAACACGTTCAGCTATATCCTTACCTGGTCATGCCGTAAATTGAATGCAAGGACCCGGACTGCAAAGCATCTCTGCGTATCGGTCGTCCCTGGTGATTTCTCACCCGTCCGAGCGAACCCACCGCGCGTCTTAGACGGTGGATGAGTATACTCGGGCCCAACGGACACTCCGTTCTGGGAGCATCAGTTCAATTATTGGATCATATGAGCAAGATTCACTGACTTCGTTCTCCTCCTGTGAACAGCAAGCAACAGGAAGAGAACATCCAGGAGTAACACCATCCCCCCCCTGTCCTTCTCAGCTCAAATGTTCGCCAGCAGCCACGACAAACCTTGTGCTCGATTCTGGCTATGCAAACAACTATTCACAGACGAAAGGACGGGGTTCCCTATCATCGGGACGGTAAGACTTTTCGTCATCTGGCAGTATCGACCCCCATTTGCAGCACAACGACGCGGGGAGATTTTCTACAGCTGCGGTGAACCCCCGGGATCAACAGTGCGAGTGATAAGCGCTGCCAAATATACAGTTGTTATACATACATATATACATACATACATACATACATACATACATACATTCATACATACATACATACATACATACATACATACATACATACATACATACATACAATGGCGTTACCATCATGATCAACACCGTGTTCAAATTCAAACCCCAACCGTACTTGGTCTGGCTTCATCAGTCTCTTCGTTGCAGGCAGACAGGGTGTAATCCACACTCCCTCAGAACAAAATCCCGCATCTACAGCAGGGCAAAAGTCAGCACCTATGTTTGTGCATGAAGAAGAGCTATACTAGGGGCGCAGCCCAGACACACCAGAATGAAAACAGCCCCCCCCCTCCCCACCCTGCGCAGTATATCTCGTCGATGCGCTTGCAGGCCATAAAGCCATTCCCATCCTAGATGTTGCGAGCTTTGTCTTCTGGTATGGGTGTACTTCAGGATGTCAGACCGGGAAACATGCGCCACACATAAAGAATTTGTTTTATTTCAAATTAATATCTGCAGGTGTGACATCAAATATTCATACAGGTCGCTTACCCCGTCCACTGGGCCCAACAGCGAAGACCAGGCCGTATGGACTATCCCGCCTTGAACTTTTTGACGGTAACAGTTACTATCAAGGTGGGGGGGGTCACCTA
>MUZH01003907.1:0-29780 GCA_003012965.1 Juglanconis oblonga | reverse complement strand
CCCTTACAAATGTCGCGGGGAATCATGCCCACTCCCTCGAACCTCTAATGTCCTCCATCTTCATCAAGGGCTAGCCCCTTGTTGCTGGTGAACCCGTGAGAACCGAACTAACCACTTTCCTTCCAGCGCTCCCGAGTCCACCGAATCCAACGTCCGTTTCGCAGCCTATGCCGCCCGCGTTCGCACCATTCTCCTCTCCGCCCACCGATACGTCGCCTACACCTCAGACATCGGCGAGTCCTTCCGACCGGTAGCCCACCCATGGCTCGTACGCGGCGCATACGGCGTGTCTTGGGTCTACATACTTGGTGATGTCTCTTACGAGGGCTACAAAGCATACTGGCACAACCAACGAATCCTCAACCCGGATTTGCAGGTTTCCCCGAAGCAACAGAAGATTACTGGCCTTCCAGATGCTGTGCATCCGGAGAAGGATGTTGCACCGAAAACGGTGCCGCCGCTCGAGGACTGGCGCACGGTGATGGCGCAGCGGGCGATTTTCCAGAGCGTCGCCAGTATGGGGTTGCCCGCGTTTACGATCCACTCTGTGGTGAGGTACAGCGGACGGGCGATGAAGGATGTCAAAAATAAGACGATACGGACATGGGGCCCTATTGGGCTTGGGTTGGCTGTCGTGCCCTTCTTGCCTACGCTCTTTGACAAGCCCGTGGAGAGCGCGACGGAGTGGATTTTCCACAAAGGGTTCGAGGCGTTCGGTGGCAAGGAGTATGTGGGTGATGCGCCAACCACGGGCAGGGAGAAGGCATTGATCAACAAGCCACCAAAAGAGAAGGAACTCTGAGGAGGGGATGTGTGAGGGAACATGGCGCAGGATTTGCTGGAAACACGCTCCTCCTTCTCTGTTGACAGAAATAGGCTTACAGGACATTACAACTCACAATAAACTGCGCTGTTCTGTGTTTAAGAACCAAGCAAAAGCCAGATTTTATAAAAAATTCAACTCTTATGTGATTGGTGGTATCAACGCTATGGCATATAAAGTCCATACCCTTCCATTAACGCCTGAGAAGCCCCATGCTGATGCTCAAGCAAATCATGTCCCAATAATCAATTGTCCACTTCATGCTTCGATCAAATCAGGCGTCGATGGGCCGACGCCCCTGAGCAGCACAATAGTGTTGCCCGACGTAAGGGCAGTTCCCACCTTTTCGCTGAACTCCAATACCCGTCCTCCCTCCACATGGAAGACCCGTAGCTTGTCCTGCTCCTTGTTGGACTGGTTGTTGATATTCTCGATCTGGAGACTCTTCGCCGCGGCGTCCAACACCCTGCCAATCACCCAATCCTTGGAGTAGTAAAACTTCCCCTTAGGAAGCTTCGCCGTGGTCGTCGCAGCCTCAGCCTCCACATAGACATACACGCGCTTCTCCGCCGGCAGCTTCTCATCCCCCTTCGCCGTCTTCTTCAAGTCATTCACAGCCACGATGCGCTGCGACGCCGACGTCGGCTTCGCCTTAGGAAGCGCACGGCCCGCCGCCTCTTTGCGTTCGCTGATCCACGCCTTGAAGTTCCCAAACGCCTTGCTCGCCTGCGCCTTCGCGTTGGTCCCCGGACGCGCGCCTATCGGCGTGAGCTTGTCGCAGGTGTGGTCCTCTTCTAGCCGGTGCTTTAGGCAGTAGTCCCGGTTGCACCGCGTGCAGTGCACGCCCGGCACCAGGCTCGTCCCTATTCGTGTCTTGCAGCTAGGCGAGGCGCAGTCCTTCTCGGAAACAAGGTCACGCATCGTTTTGTCTCCGCCGATGCTGTATTTTGCCTGGTTGGCCAGCCGCTTGCGCTCGGCCCACGCGCCTTTGTTGGAGCATTTGTGCGCGTCTTCGGTGCGGTGGTCGAGGCAGAAGGTGTGTTCGCAGGAGAGACATTTGAAGGGGAGGAAGTCGAGCTGGTTGCAGTAGTCGGCTTCGCAGTGCTTGCCGACGAGCGTGGCGTCGGCGTATTGTGAGCGGTCGGCGACGGTGGTCATTTTCACGTAGGACGTTTCCTCTGGGGTGGATGGATCGGCTGCCATGTTGGAGGAGGGGGCGAGGGCGGTCGAGGAGAGGTAGTTATAGGCTGGTGAGTTGGTGATGGTATCGTATCGCTTAAGCGAAAGGCAGACGAGTGCCGCGTAATTTTCTCAGATTAGCAATGTGGTCGGGGGCGATTGGGGCGAAATGACCGTGGCCGAGGCTGAGGACAGTCGGAATTAGGTATTGTTAGGCTGAAGTGGAGGCAAGGCTGCTGACCAACACGTAAGACACCCCTGGAACTTTCCAGTACCTAGGATAGCCCCTGGCAGTGCCAAGCAGGAGATGTCCGACACTACCAATCTGTTCAACATGAAGAGTGAAGAAGGAAGGACAACTTTGAGGGGCTGTTTCTCTCAAAGACCACTAGGTAAGACCACTAGGTAGCTAGTTCCTACTAGGCCAATGTTTTCTATGTTGGTTACTTCGAAGATAGACAAGAAGAGATATTCACTAGACCCTAACCCTGGTCAATTAAAGCTGACAGGGCTCTCACGTGGCAGCGCGACATGCCAAACACGCGCGGCTTCCAAGTGAATCTATGACGTCCCTCCAAGGCTGAAGTGAACTACAGGGGCAACCTGAGAACTTCAACATTACTCTAAAATGCGATGCAGAGAATCCTTCGGCAATGATCCTGCCTTAAACCCTCTGGCATGATCGACTGGGTCTGTTACAATGCCACCACATGTCCCTCGCAAGAGATTGCGGGAGGACTCGCCTGTGAGGAGCCAACCGGGTCCGAAGAAGAAGGGCAAAACAGCCGCGGTCACCGTATCTCCCAGGAAAGCAACTCTCTTTGATGATCTTGATGCGACAATATCGCCTAAGGCCAAGGCGCGTCAGCAATTGGTTGAGAGTGACGACGACAGCAGCTCTCTGACTTCTCTCTCCGACGCTGATTTCGAGGATGTACCAGCCGTCAAGAAACAGAAGGTCGAACAGCAAGACGCCACGGATGAAGAAGAGGACGACGAAGACGTGGAGTTTGAGGATGTCTCCTACCCGACGACCTTGGCACCTCAGCAGATGGCCGGCTTGGAGGACGGGGCGTTGGAGCTGACGCTGTCACATATCCCGACTGCTTCCTACACAGACTTTGGCGGCAAGAAGGGGCCCTCCAAGAACGAGCGTCGGATTCGCGCTGCTACTCACTGTATGCATGTTCAGTTCCTCATGTGGCATAATGCCATACGGAATGGCTGGCTCTGCGATTCTGTGGTTCAGGGCATAATGCTCTCGCACATACCGCCAGGGATGTGGGAGGAGATTGAGCGGTTCAGGCGAAACAGTGGGCTCGAAGAAAAAGTAGGCACCTCCAAGAACTCTGCGAAATTGAGCAAAAGCAAGGCAGGCGGGAGGGGAAAGAAGGCGGCAAGAGACTGGGGTGCTGCGGAGCGACTGGAGAAGGGTGCTGTCGACATGAGCTTCGGCGATCCCCTGTTCCGTCTACTAAAAGCGCTCTCAGCTTGGTGGCGGAAAAGATTCCGAATCACGGCCCCCGGCATTCGCAAGATCGGATATATGGAGACCAGGCGTTGTACGAGCCTGATCAAGGGATACAAACAAGGCGGCACGAAGCCCAAACGATATGGAGAGCGCATTTCGAACTTGGATTGGTTTCGATTACGAGCACAAGAGTGTACTGGGAGCCGTGATGTTGGTGCCCAGCTTTTCACGGCGCTCTTGAGAGCTATTGGCTTGGAAGCTCGCATGGTCGCGAGCCTGCAGCCAGCTGGCTTCGGCTTTACGATGTTCGAGGATGCGGATGAAGAGGAGCAGGATGAAGATGTCCCGCCGACGCCGGACAAATCCGATGGTGTGGCCAAGACGAAGAAGAAGAGCAACAGCAAGCCTGTACCGAAGAAGACTGCCGAAAACAAGAAGCAGCCACGTCAGTCGGGTCGAGCACTGCGACCACACGGCCGGAAGAGCCTCAGAGACGATCCTGATGAATCTCAAGACGACCTTGAGCTGTCTGAGAGCGAAGATGATTCCGTCGTCGAGATTCCACCACTGAAAATGTCAAAGAACGTTACCTCGGCCAAATTTGACAAGGACTTGGAATACCCTCATTACTGGTCGGAAGTGCTCTCACCTGCCACGCACAAATATGTTCCCGTGGACGCAATCGTGAGAAACATTGTCGGAACAATAAGAGAGCTCGTCGAGTCTCTCCAACCACGAGGTGCCAAGGCTGACAAAGCCAAGCAAGTCATGGCCTACGTCGTTGGCTTTTCGGATGACGGATCCGCAAAAGATGTCACTGTTAGATATCTCAAGCAACAGATTTTTCCGGGAAGGACGAAGGGCATGAGGATGCCACTTGAGAAGATACCAGTCTACAACAAGAACGGCAAAGTCAAGCGCTATGACCAGTTTGATTGGTTCAAGTCGGTGATGCGAGGCTACGCCAGGGGCGGAGAGACCCATCCTCTTACCGACATTGACTACGACGAAGATTTCACGGACCTCAAACCCGCGCAGCCTCAGAAGAAGGAAGTGAAGGAAGGCGAAGAGACTCTGCAATACTACAAGCAGTCTAAGGAATTTGTCCTGGCACGTCACCTCAAACGTGAAGAGGCGCTCTTGCCCACGGCGGAGCCTGTGAAGATGTTCAAGAACAGGACCAAGGGGAAAAAGGGCGAGGGCGAGGAAGAGCCAGTCTACCTTCGCAAGGATGTGGTGCAAGTCAAGAGCGAGGAGACATGGCACAAGCAGGGCCGCGCGCCGAAGCCAGGAGTTAAGCCACTGAAACATGCCCCATACCGAGCTGCCACGACGAACAGGAGGCGTGAGCTTGCCGAAGCAGAGGCTCTGGCTGGACGCAAAGTGTTGCAAGGGCTCTACAGTATCGACCAGACAGACTGGATTATTCCGCCGCCCATCGAAAACGGCGTCATCCCGAAGAACCAATATGGCAACATCGACCTTTTCGTCGAGCACATGTTGCCTGAAGGCGCAGCCCATGTACCATATAGAGGCGCGATGCGGGTGTGCAAACGACTCACGATCGACTTTGCCGAAGCGGTGGTCGACTTCGAATTCGGCCACCGCATGGCCGTCCCTGTCATCCAAGGGGTGGTCATCGCGGAGGAGCACTTTGACAATGTCATGGAGGAGCTCGCCAAGGACGAGGCTGAGAAGAAGCGTAAGGAGGATGAAAAGCGCAGGAAGTCCGTCCTCGCCATGTGGAGGAGACTCCTCATGGGCATGCGCATCAGAGAAAGGATCCGGAAGGAATATGGGGACGCCAATGATGACTCGTATAATGTCTTCGGACACAGCCGGGATCAGCCAGATGTGCCCGTGGGAGAGGCGATGAACGATGAAGAGATGGGCGGTGGTTTCCTGCCTGAAGGCTATGAGGAGCAGAATAAAGAGCACGATGAGGAAGATCACAGTGCCCTGCGCAAGTCGACCTTTTTCGCCGCGACTTTTGATGACGAGGAAGAAAATGATGCGGATGATGGCGACGGTCTTGTGGTTGAAGATGGGAACACGAGTGGGCTCATCCCTTCGGCCTTGCCGATGCCAGTGTCGGGCGTGAACACTGAGCCGACGATTCGTGATGCTGGAGAAGGTCCGTCTCGGCGCCCGCGAAGGAGAGCTATTGTGCCGTCTTCTGATGAGGAAGATGAGGCCGACGAGGACGAGGATGAGAATTTGGACGACGACGATTACGAGGAATGATGTAGCATATGTAGCGAGCTGTTAATTACTTGATCTCCATTTTTTTACTGTTATATGCAAGTATGCGGCGGTGGTAGTAGGCACGATGATCCGAGAGTTATTCTTATCAGGAATAAAGGAAGTTGTGATTACTGTGAGGAATAAGCAGTGTAGAAATAGAGAACGCTGAAGTACTGCGCGTGCAAAGAATGTAATGCAATTATAAGTAATTATTCTTCTACGGTCGATACACTAGGTATTCCTTCTCCTTGAGATCAACTTCACATGCAGTCAGTCCATCATCTGCCTTATCAGCCAGGTACG
Source organism: Juglanconis oblonga (assembly GCA_003012965.1). Classification (NCBI taxonomy): domain Eukaryota; kingdom Fungi; phylum Ascomycota; class Sordariomycetes; order Diaporthales; family Juglanconidaceae; genus Juglanconis; species Juglanconis oblonga. The sequence goes on along the minus strand of MUZH01003907.1, from coordinate 23,760 downwards.
GTCCGAATTTCGGGATGATCCTGGAGGAGCAGGGGTTTCTACCGTGGTGGAACTGCAACATGGGTGGCACGGGCCAGCTATGGGTATAACCGGGGTAAGATCAGAGCATTTGCTTGACTTATGTGGAACCACGCTTCGTTGTGTGAAGTCGACCATTCAAACGCGGGCGCCTCGCTTTCAGGCCAGGAGACGCCGTCGGTGCCTTTTCTTGTACAAACCTCTTGCCCATGAACGACGACTTGGCACCGCACAAGTCTCACAGACCAACGAGAGAGAGTGAGAGAGAGAGAGAGAGCACCGGCAGGCAGAAACGAGACACTATTGACGTGTGGACGAGAGCGCACACGTTCCCCGCAGCCAGGCAACGCACTGTGCTGGGTGTCGCCGGACGGGAGTCTAGATTGACAGCGAGGCTGTTGGATCAAGCTGGGTTCCCTGCACCAAAGTCTGGATGCTGGCTGTGCCTGCTGCCATCCAGGTACCCATAGGAACCTAGGGTGTTCTCGGAGAGAGTCTGCATCTAGGCTCTGGCGGGTGGTTTGGTACGGTCTGGTCAGTGCAAGCTTCCTGGTTGACGTCCGAGCCGAGCAGACCTCTCAGACCTCTTAGACCTCTCAGACCTCTCAGACCTCTCAGACCTCTCAGACCTCTAGAACTCTCCGTCGACTTTATCGTCGTTCAGGAAGGCTGCCAACCTGGGCTGCGGCGCTAGTGAATGAGAGAAGAGAGATGCTCGGCAGTATGCCTCTGTGTGACGACGCACATATCACCGCCATACCAACGCCTCCCTCCTTCGGTGTCCCGTTGTCACTGCCAGAGTCAGGTAAGCCACTCCCGTCTCTGTCTCCTTCTCTGTCTCCTTCTCCTTCTCTGTCTCCTTCTCCTTCTCTGTCTCCTTCTCCTTCTCCTTCTCCTTCTTGTGCAAGTACTTCGTTCTTTTGTTAGAAGCCCCTGGCAGCTCTTCACTTCCGCTTCTCGTTCATTCTCTTCCCATTGCTCGAACCAGCGCTCTCGCTCGCTTCTGTTGGCGTGTCTAAGCGTTAGCCAACTTGTCTGTCTGTCACATGGCAGTCAAGCACGTCCTCCATCAAAAGGGCTCCTCCTCCACAGCGCCACCCGACGGGGAGCTATGAGCACTTTGACCACCGCCAGCCTTCCTTCGTTTTCGACGGGCAAGGTCGACTTGGTCTGCTCTCTTTTTGGTGGCCGTGAGCCTGAGCCCGAGCCCGAGCCTGAGCCTGAGCCTGGGACTCGAGAGGAGGACAGCGTCCCGTCTTGATTGACACATTGCTATTTCCACTACTCACCTCGTCCCGGCCGCGGAGCTTCCAACCCTGCCGCCCGTTTGACGAAGCGCCTCCTGAATCTCAACCCACTTCATGACCACTTGCACACTCAGCCGTCACGCTTCGCTCCCCACCGTTCGAGTGGTCCCACGTCTCATGCTTCTCACATTGACTTGACTACCCAATTGACCAACTATGCAGCCGCACGGCAGGCACGACAGGTTCTCTGCTTGCCAATTGGCACGCCTGGGGCTGAGGAAGGAACGATCGCAAGCTCTGCGTCTAATCCCACTGCCGAGCTCGGCCGGGCGGCGGCGAGACGGTGTTGGGCCTGACCCGCTGCCTGGTGATCGAAATCTGCACCTAGGTCTGGTCGACTATTTCACTGCACTTTCACTCCACAGCCTGGGCCCAGACCTGGACCTTGCACAGCCTCGAATCCTGCCTGGACCTGGACCTGGACCTGGACCTGGACCTGGATCTGCACTTGCACTTGCACCTGCACCTGCACCTGCCATCCAACGACGTCCACAACAGTATTTGCCCCCCATCGCGGCGTCCCCAGAATACACCATGGACGCGGCCTTCCACGAAGAAGAGACCAGCATGGCCGACATGGCCGATATTTCGGACGAGACTAAGTCCCAATGTCGAAGCAACGTTCTTGAGCTGTTCTCTGACATGGATCGCGACCACCTGACACTTGTTTGCGAAGAAGGCCTCTGGGACTCGGAGGAAATCGTGCGGCAGATTGTGAACAAGATGGAGGACGGCAAACCATACCCCAAAATGCCCAAGACCAGCCTCAAGAGAAAACGAGAAGATGCGGAGGACATCACCTCGCCTGAGTACGCAGCGAAGAAGTGGGACAACGTGAGACGAAGAACGCAGTTTAGAGACCCAAAGTCCTCGTACACCAGGACCAGGTCAGTTTTAGCCCAACAACACCACTTGTCTAGACTGGAAGGCCCCCTCCGGTGGACCGTATCTCTGCATCCACCTTGGGATCATGCTGACGCTATTTAGCCACCATATCTTGCAACAGTTCTTTCCGCAATTGTACGTGGAGAATTTGAAGTCGTTCATGGCACAAAACGGCGGCATTCTCTATCCCACATTTCTCGCCTTGAACAAGGCCATGGCGGAAGGGAACGACGAGAATCCACTTCTGAAAAAGAAGAGGGCAAGGCCCAGCAAGGCTGCTCCCTATTTGGCAACCATCCTGGACGAGCGCATTCGAGATAGCCGGGATGCGGGCGAACGCGAAGCGCTAGAGGAGTTGCGTGCCGTCCTGGCTGTCCAACGGATGGAGGCCGCTGAAGCCGACAAGGTCAAGCGCAAGGAGCAACAGGAGCTAGACAATCTCGAGGTGGCAAGGGCAGAGGGCACTATCGCCGATTGCGGATGCTGCTTTGTCGAGTGCGCCATCAACAGAATGGTACACTGCGACGGCGACGTGCTTCATGTAAGTGGTTCTATACCCGAATTGTACCATCGTGGTCTTTGTGTACTTCGCTCACTATGCGGCTTGCTTGCTAGTTCTTCTGTCGAGACTGTGCGCGAACCATGGCAGAGACGCAGATCGGCATGGCCAAGTCTAATTTGGACTGCATGTCTACGGACGGCTGTACTGGCGGCTTTTCCCGCAGTCAACGAGAGATTTTCCTGGACGTGAAATCGAGAACGGCTTTGGAGCAGATTGAGATGGATGCTAGTATACGAGCGTCTGGGATTGACAATATCGAAACCTGTCCATTCTGCCCTTTCGCAGCGGTGAGTCGTCTCGTGCAGGATCAAGACGCAATACCAAGCTTCAGCGACGGCTGACCTCGAGTTTCTGTAGGAATACCCTGATCTTGAGGTGAATAGAGAGTTCCGTTGCCTTCATAAGGACTGCGGAATCGTGAGCTGTCGAGCATGCCGAAAAGAGACGCACATTCCGAAAACTTGCGAGGAGGCAGCGCTTGACCAAGGCCATTCTGCGCGCCACGGGGTAGAAGAGGCCATGTCAGAAGCCTTGATACGAAAATGCAACAAGTGTGCCATGCCGTTCATCAAGGAACACGGATGCAACAAGGTCAGTTCAAGTCCTAGGCAAGAGACCTCGCACACCGACGAGACTAATTGCCACCTGTAGATGACTTGCACGAAATGTGGAAACATACAGTGTTACGTCTGCTCCAAGTCCTGCGACTACACGCACTTCGACGATACTGGGCGAGGAGGGAAAACCGGCAACTGTCCACTCTTCGACAAGGAGGGAGTTGAATCTCGCCACCAAGAAGAAGTCAAGGCAGCGGAGAAAGAGGCACGCAAGAAGGCCCAAGAGGAGTATAAAGGCCTCAACCCCGAATTGCTGGAGTTCAAGGAGTCTGAAAGAGTGAAGCAGGACGAGGGACGGCGTAAACAGGAATGTGAGTCCTGTTTCTTCCGATCAGACGAAGAAACGTATTCAATCTTTGCTATACTTGCTGACAATGATTTAGACATGGCCAGGTACCATGGTGGCGGTTTGCCTCCTGGTCATGGGCGCATTCAACGCATTCAGGAGATGATAGCTAGGCGCCGCGCCGGCGTCCCAAGGCCTGCACCGCATGTTCCGGCACCTCCAGCCAGAGAAGCTGCTCCTCCTCCCCAGGCCCATCCCCCTCAGGCCCCTCGTGTCCGATTTGCTCCTCCACATCTGCCAGGCCCCGTCCATGCTGTACATCAGGAACCTGCAATAAACCCGGACCTGATTTGGAGACCGAATGCACCAGCGCGTCCCCCGGCTCCAGCTCCTCAGCCTCCAGCTGAATACTTTCAACAAATACTGCCGTTACCACCTTTCGGAAATGATGTCATAAACCAGGCCATGGCTCAATTTGGTCCTGAAATCCGGCGGAGTATGACACCTCACGCCTTACCCGTCGGTCAAGATCCCCAGGATGTTGCTAATCAGAGCCCTCACAGGGCTGCAAGGTTTCCGCCAGAGGCCCGAGCGGTAAACTTGTTACATGACCCTTTTCTACCTGGACCTTACAACCCTCTTGAAATTCCACTGCCCCCACTGCCCCCACTGCCCGGACGGTTTCCTCTCTCACGCCGAGGAGAGAGTGTGCTACCTGACCTACCAAATCACCCAGGTGGACACAACCCACCGAACCCGGAATATCCACCTCCCGAACAACCTCAAGGGAACCAGGGCGATCCCATTGTTCTTTCATCCCCACCTATGCCTGATATGATCGATCTCACTAGCGATGAGGAGGACGTTGATGGCGCACGGAAGCTCCGGGACATTGAGGACCGCCGCTTTTGGCCAAATTTGTGGGCCGACGATGTGAATTGAGCCGGGCCTCAGTAATCTTGTGGTTTGGTTTAGTGATGCAATGGCGCAGTTACCGAACTACTTGCCCCCGATGTCAGACCCTCAAGAATTCGGCCCGTGTGGCCATTGAGTCGGCGGCCTGGAACCTACTTTATGCCACCAGAGATGCACAGAATGGCAAATACAACGGAACGTTTCTTCTATGAATGTGCCTGGAAGGGGTTGGAAGCTTGCGAGCTTTGCATCTTGCATTCGGACGAGGTCTACTGGTTTTTTTATGAAAAGATCGTACAGGCAGAATTTGAAGACGCAGAATCTGTGACCAAGTGATGACTGGAGAACATCCTGTAATGATTATACCGAACTGCATGGCACAGCGTTTTTGGTCAGTCGCATTTTTATTTATATTCCTTTCTGGGGCATGGGGCTCATCCATGCGGTCAAGGAGTCAGGAGGGGAGATTACTCGGGAGCAGGCGTAAAGGACGTAGTCCACGATAGCAGACATAATCATGCAGTCTTGAGCAATGTTGCGATTACGCGAGTTGGGATTTGTGAACACTGCGGTGTCTCATCTGTGAGCCGAGATGGGTGGCGGTACCTGCATCTCGTCTACGGTGGTGATCCGAGCCTGCTATCTACCAAAAGTCCCTAGGTAGAGCAGCTTAGCGGTCCTAAGGAGGACCAAGCCCGTCTCCATAGGTGCTTTAGGAGCTGCCGTATTCTAACGTACTAGGCGGCAGTGATCATCCTCCATGGGATGATCTTATGTTGCGTGACCATGAGCTCTGAAGTTATCTAACACCCTGCGAGCCATCCGGACCATTGTGTCCTCCGCGGCCTTGCCTCCACCTCATGTCTGCATAGTACGATACCATTCGCACAGCGATTTGGATGGGGCATTATGCACGCAAAATCCTAGCCATGGGAGTCACTCTTTTGGCGATTGCCGATCAAGGCTGGGACGGCGCGTTCGAAGTCATCCGGGGCCTATGTTGTGGGTTCCGGCGATGGCATCTTGGGACAATCGGGTATGGCGTGGCGCATATGGGCTCATTGATTCCAGACTGCTTCCAAAAGCCACTTGTCTCGTTATGAAGGAGACGACGCGGATGCGCTCGCGTTTAGGTGCGTGGTGGTGTATGTTCCGGCGATGACATTGGAACGATGAGTGAGCGTGTCGCGACGTTCAGGTCGTCATCGAGTTTCAAATCGGTTCCCCAAAGCCCCATCTCATCTATCTCGTCCTCCCAAACTTCTCATGCCATTTCCCCCTCACAGCCGTCGTCGGCGCCGCGGCATTCTCGGCCTCCGGCACCAGCTCGACCGTCTCGTGGATCGTCGCGACCGCGTTCAAACTCTGACTTTCGGTCGCTTGCAGGATGATCAACGCGTTGGAGGTGTTTTTCTGCCGCAGCGACCAGGTCTTGTCGTCGGGCGTTCGCACGAGGCCTGCTGTGGGGGTGGATTCGAGGCGTAGCGTGGGCGGGTTGTCGGACTCGAGGAGGGCGAGCAATTCGGGGGGTAGCTCTAGCAGTTTGTAGGAGGTCGTGGTGGGGGCGTGGTTTAGAGGGGTGCCGGCGTTGGGTTGACTGGGGAGCATTTTGGCGGGCTGTGATGAGGGTTTGCCTGCGAGTCGATGGTGTTACTCTTCGGTATCCAGAAAAAGAGAGATTCAATAGGTAGGTATTCGGGGTGACGTTGCGGTCTGGATTGAAGATCAGATTCGGCTCTGGGCTGCTCCGGGCCGAGAGCTCGAGGTCGAGGCCGATGCGACCCCTCAGCCCCCTGCAAGTGACAGCCACCGGAATCCCTGCCAACAAGGATCCGCGTTTCCAAGCTTGCTTTTTGGAGTTGGTGGGGTCTTGGGACGGGTTTGTTTACTTGACGATTGGCGAACACACCGCCTTCTTGCGCCCAAGGTTTCTCTCTCCCAAGGTGCCCGGGTCCACCTCCGATGAGATCCGGAATCTGACAACCTCCATTGATTGACTGTTACTCCGTACTGACCCGCCCGTTTCCCCTCCAGTCCCTCCATCAAACATCGCATCATCGCATTGTTGTCTCTACATACAGCTGCTGCTTCTGCTGCTGCTGTTGCCGCCGCTACTGCTGCTGCTCGCTGCTGGCTTGGTACTGTACATGCAACAACACAACACTACTCCGTACGTACCTGCATATCTACGAATCCCCGTCGACATCGTCCTCGACGTTGACTTGTTGCAGCTCGGGTTACGAATCTCTACTTCTTGTACAATCTTTTACGCCTGTTGGTTCGGCTTTGTTTTTTTCCCCTTCCTTTTCTTTCTCTTTTCCAAGAGAGGCTATCCCCTCGTTTGTCAAACACAACCTCATCGCAACTGCACCGCATTGCATTTCCTTGCGACGCATACCATTCTCTCGCTTCGACATCCAGCATTTGTTCTTGGGCATTTGGACAAGTTGGTAGCCTGCACCTTCGCTTGACTTGTCATACCAAAGCGCACGCACGATCTGGACATGCTCCGTTAGTCGAAAGTCAACCCGTCGCGCATCCACCACACGAGCTTGCTGCACCTCAGGTGCTATTGCAGATTCCCGCAGCACAAGAACTCGCGCCATTGGAGGAGACTCGTCTGATTTTTTTGTTATTCGTCCCAGGTCGCGGTCTGCTTGTCCTTGGTCACCAGCCTTTCTGCCCCCGAATTTCACCTCCGCGCCCGGCCCTCGACCGACTCACCTGAACCCCTTCCTCGGCATCCTCGACAACCTTCCACGGCCGCCGCCTCAACAGCCGGATTCCTATTCGCCGCCGCCTTCACCACAGATTCCTCCGATAAGTCATGCCACAGGCCTGTTAAGCGGCCATGGTTCGAGTCACCGAGGAACTGGCCCTCGCGCCAGAGAACGTCAACCTTTACCACGCCAACGACCCTCTGCTGGGTCATCTCCCTGTCCTGGTCTTCCATGGCGCATCCACCACCGCAAATTACACACACAACAGCTCGCGCATACAATTACATGTCTTCAGTCCCGCCGGCTACCAGTCATATCCACGACTCACCGTGCAACCAAACTCGCCCTTCTATTCCGTTGTCAGCCACCTGCCACGCGAGTTCCAAGGAGACGAGACATGGAGAGGAATCGCCTTTGGCCTTTTCAAGTACTTCGCCGAGCTGCCAGAGGTTGTCAAGAACCACCTGAAGAAGCAATATCCCACCACAAGAGGACACCGGCCCGGCTCCGGCCCCTCCTTGTTCAGCGAACACCATGCTGCTGACCTCGCCAAATCCATGGTCAAGTCGGACAACACGGCGGAGGTGATCAACACATTATCAGGGGCCCTGCAGACACAACATATCAGCAACGTTGACATCGATCTGGTCCTGCCGCCAGGGTCCATCATACCACTCAACAATGCCGAGCTCGAGGAGGTGCCTCATGACGAGGACGACATACTGGACCCAACACTGAGACAGTATGGAATGTACACACCATTAGTGAGGCTGTGGGGGGAACCTGTGTTTTTACCAACGTCCAAGTTACGGAGGGCACCATCGAAACCAAGCTCGCTGAACAAGGGCAAGTCCTTCTCGAAAGACCAGAAGGAGGACCTCCGCATGAAACTCTCGGAGCTTCTCGACACGGAAGAGCGCTATGTAGCAAAACTGGAGGATTTGGTGAAGAATATCGCAGACGACTTCCGCAAGAGCGCCAGAAGTCGCCCCCGCGAGAGTATCAGTCCAAGCGAGGAGGAAGTGGACAAGTTATTTCCGAAATCGGCCGACAGTATCCTGGAACTCAACACCGCGTTTATGCAAGAACTCCGCAAAGCCCTGAAGGATACCGAGGAAGACGATCTGGGTGCATCCCATGGGAGCGTTGGCAGGGTGGGCACCTCTGCGCGAGCCAAGGATCCAAGTGGTGCGCTTTCTGTGGCCAGGCTTTTCCTCGAATGGTTCCCAAAGTTCACCGACAGCTACCAAGATTACATCCGGGCAAGTCAATATTTCCCTACGCTGCTGAACAGCTTCCTCGACAAGCAGTCCAGCTTCCGCCAAAGGGTGGCGCAGACAGGCGAGCAGACGATCCGCTCAATACTCATCGAGCCAGTCCAGCGATTGCCCCGTTACAGCCTGCTCATCGACCAGATCGTGGGATGTCTGCCCATCACCCATCCGGCTCTGCAGCTGATGCTCAGGGCAAGGGACATCATCACGAACATCTGTTCCATGGACGAACCGCTGGTGGACAAGCCTCACGTCACAAACCGTCTTCGGAATATGGTCGAGTCTTGGCCGCTCGACCTCGAACCGCAAGGCCGCTTGATACTGGCAGTCGATTTTGCCGAGCTTGCTCCGCCTTTCAACCTGGATGCACCCCTGCCTGGAGGACAGGATGCGTCTGGGATACTCCTTCTCTTCTCCGATTGTGTTGTGCTGGTCAGGAAGAAGTCGACTTCAAGTTCGACGGGCAAGGAGCTGATTCGGGAAATCGACAAACCATCTCCTGCTGGACTTCTGGCGTCAATGACCAACGCGGCGGGCGGGCCGGGCTCGTACGATCTTGAGTTTACTGGATGGCAACATCTTGCAGATGTCCGGTTTACCGAATCCGTCGATGGTCGTCTGTTGTGGATGACGTCCACCCAGGAGATGAGGGCGGCATATACCGCCGACTTTGGAATAGGCAGGGGCGTCACGTCCCACTGTCTTGTTCTGCAGGAAGGATATGAGGGAAGGGCCGGCAGACTGAGCGAGGAGATTGTCAAAGCCCGCATTGAGGGTCGCTTCTCGGAGTCAGAGCGAGAGACTCCAGTGTGGACGCTCAGGACCGCCAAGATGCCTGAGAACAATCTGGGTATGCATGCAGCTGTGTTCCAGGAGGCGGCAGAGCAGCTGGTCGAAGGTCGCAGGGAGCCTGCGCCCATACGTATCGTGATCGATAATGACAGAGGCACTAAGGGACACCCAGTTGGACACTACGGCGTCGAGGTAGTAACGGAAGTCAGGAGTGGCGATTTGAGGCGTCTCCGCATGAGCACGCTGGGTCTGAATGGCAAGCAGTATACGGATGATGTTGCTCTGGAAGACTTCCTACCTACCCTTTCCAGGCGAGGTAAGTATCCCTCCTGCTTTGTCAGTCGCCTGCCAAGTTGCTAACTACTGTGATAGTCATTCAACTCCTCAGCAACCAGTTCAACATTGCCAACCTCCGTCTTGTCCCTGCACTTGTGTCCTACTACACCAGTATTTCACGGAGTCTCACACTCAACACGAGAGCTGAGAAGACAAGGTCATTTCTCTCTTCGTCTCCTGTCAAGATGCTCTCGAGTTTCCTCGGCGGCAGCACACCTGACGTTACCTCACAAAGCCCGCCCAAGCAAAACCGCAGCCTGCTCAGTCCGCCTCCGCTTATCGCTCGGGCAACAACTTCCAAAGAGTCTCTTGTTGACTCTATTAGGAGTCGTACCAGCCGAGACAACGTCCCGATTGGCCCGGACGGCGATGAACGACCGGAAAATCCCTTGGTCCGCCTCGAGCACACTTTCACCGGATACGTGGCGTGTCTGCAATCCCGCAAGGGGCATTTCATTGGACGTCTACTGCTCAATAGGTCAAATGTCGACGAGCTCGCGGTTAACGATCTTTACAACCGGCTCATGGAGAGCCCTTACGACTTGGAAGCATCTGCAGATGTCACATCAGAAACCATGTTTGTGGCCTTCGAGAAATTTGTGCGCATAGCGTGGCAAGAACAGATGGGACCTGTGATGTCGACCAAGCACCTTGACCTCCTGTTGCAACGAGCAAGCCGAAGAGTCCCAGGTGAATTCGGCGATTTCGTACGATACCTTTTTAACGAAATGGCACCGCAAAACCGCAGGGCTTTCACGGCGCTGATCAAGCTGCTCGCGGACTTACTCGAAGGATGCGGCAACGATAGTGATCGCGGCGCTCTGACTCTCGCCTTTGCTCAGCTCTTGGTCGATGATGACAATGCCCATGTTTACATTAACCTGCTCGACCGACTCGTTGAAGACGCGGACCGAATCTTCGAGGACCCTCTGGCTGCCCTCGCCGCCTCCTTCGAACGAGCCTCCGCCTACGAGTCTATGAACTCGACGGTACGTAGCCACAAATCTGGAAGTGGATCATTCACATCGAACACTTCTTCTCTTCGAAAGAAGTGGGGATTCGATAGTCTCCTTCGCCAGAATAGCAAGCCCGAGAGCGACCGCCCGTCGTCGGTCTGGCGCACCTTGAGTAAACATGGACGGCATCCAGCAGCAGGAGAAAGCTCGAGCATGTCCAAAGCCGGCGTCAGCCGAACAAAGTCCATTGATGTCGGAGCGGCAACCGTACCTAACAAGCTAAGACGACCAGCCTCGCGCGATAGGCCGCGTGTTGCTGGTGCGTTTGACGACTTGAGCGTACGACCACCAAGTTCGCATCGCCCTGGCAGCTCATATCGGCTCGAAACGATCGGAGAGCCGGAGGCTGAGGTTATTGAGCCACCAAAGCCGAGCCTTAAGTACAAGCGTCGAAGCTCACTGTCGGACCTCAAGAGCTTGATGGATAATGTAACTTTGGAAGACGATTCACCGGCAGCTTCGCCGTTGCCTTTGAATATTGCCAAACAGACATCAGAGAAGTTCAACTCGTCGCCACGCATTCCAGTGCCATCTAAGATTCCGAAGACCTCGCCAAAGACAATATCCAGCCCACCGCACCCAAGCAAGACAAGGAAGATTCCGATGACGCCTCAGTCCCAGAGCATGCGGTCGCCGCGGCAGAAGGCAAACGTTAAGAGCGACCCCCTTCAAAGCATTTTCGCTGCGCCTCAAGCACCGCCCTCGACTAGCTCCATAAGACGGAAGCATGCTAAGACCTTGTCTACGTCGAATATCCCATCGCTCAAGCCGTCTCGTCTGCCAATGGCCGGTGCGTTCACCCCGATATCTACGGAATTTTCCAAGTCTGCTGGGAACGCTGGGAGGTCACCCACCCAGAAATTGCGACTGCAATCACCGCAGAAACTCAGAGAGCGCCTACAGACAGAGAAGAGAGCAGTGGAAGACGTCGACTCCAACCTCAAGTCCGAGCTCTCCCGCATATCTGAGGACATGGCTCGCGTCAACAACCACATGCCCCGTTCCAACACGCAAGATCTGCGCAAGCTGTCCGCGTCTGTCAAGGCACTGGAGGAACGCATCCCACAGGTCCTCCAGGAGCTCGACGAGCGACACAAGGCCATGCAGGAGGATATTGAGGCATCGCTCAAGTCAAGCGAGGCGAAGGTGAAAGCGATCGACCAGCTGTACAAGGAGGCGACGGCCGAGAACGAGCTGCTGTACGAGAAGTTCAACACGGAACTGGGCAAGATCGTCAAGGCGATCCGCGGCAAGGGCCGCGAGGACCGCGAGGAGCTCGTGACGAAGCTGAAGGACCAGAGCGAGGAGACGGCGTACGTGAAGAAGGAGAACGCGAGGCTGAGGCGGGAGATTGTGAGCCTGCGGACGTTGTTGAAGGGGAGCGGCCCGAGTGGCCTGGGGAATAGCAGGAGGGAGTCAGTGGAGTAGTGTCCGCTTCAGTTGCTTGTGCTTGTTCCAGTATTCTCATTTGTGGCGTTTTGATGCATTTTCAAGTCTATAACGTGGGTTGATGGCAGTCTCTGTATACGACATGATGGGAGGGGGGGGGCCAAGTGTGGTGTTGTTCTGGTGTGTTCTTTCGGTTGCTGGAGGGAGGGATCGGGATGGGCTCTGGGAGGTATTCAGGGCGACTTTGTACAGATAATGTCTACCTATGTTGCAGGAAGGACTAGGCTGGCGAGGCCTGGGGAAGGGGGGAAACGATACGTCCGGCTTGAGATGATGTACATGTGAAAAACACGGGGAAATGGCAGGATAAGGGAATGGGAGACGCGTTTTATGAGATTCGGAAATGCGATCCAGTCTATGAACTCCCCCGTCCGCTATGCTACCTGGGGATTAATGGTTTACGATGCTATAGATGCCAGTTGACCGTGATACAGCCTCATGCGTTGGAAAAGCCGATGCGATGCTACATGCCCTCTAACTATGCTGAAACGGTCACTCTCCGACGAGCCTCACTGCGTAATGTCCTCTCGCCCGTCGAGCCAACTAGAGCAATTCACACAACGCATGGCCTGTTTCCACAGAATAGGTCAGCATGTCACTCCCCATCATCCCAAGTAAAGGTGGGCGACGTACCTTCTCGTTGACCCTCTTCTTACAATATCGACACTTGACCGTACGCTTGATGATCGGATCCCGGCTGAGATACTCATACAGGCCGGCCATCCCGTACAGCGCCATGCCCAAGCCGATGAAGTTGATGGTCTTGTTCAGAAAGACGCCGTCTAAGCAGCCGCATGTCGACATCAGCCTCTCGATGTTGGATGAGAAGACATGAGAGTAAGAAAGGAAGAAAGAGAGAAAACTTACATGCCATGACCACGGCGCCGTCGTCCTGCGCCTGCTCGATCGTGTTGTACCCGCCCCATTTCTTGTAATTGTCGCCGGCTTGGAGCACGGCGAACTTGAAGTCCAGGTTGGCGTTGAGGGGGAGGATGACGGAGAGAGGAGGGAGGAGGATGTCGGAGACGAAGGAGGTGACGACTGTGGTGAAGGCTTGGGCGAGGCTGGGGTGGGAGATTGGTTAGTCTTGGCTTGGTCGCCATGTTGGGAAAGTTGTTGTTTGACAGACGAGGCAGGTTTTGGTCTCATATAATCGAGAGGGTTGGTCCCGAAATTATAGGGAGGAGATATGAAGAAGAAAAAAAAGTAAAATAAAAAAACCCCAAAAACAAAGGGGAGTCTATATATGACTTACATTAAACCAAAGGCTATCTCGAGGATATTTCCTTGTGTGGCAAAATCCATGAAGCCATCGATGATACGGCGCGTTTTACGAGTGCCATATTCGATGAGGCTCTCCTCCTCCTGACTGCTGTCACCGAGCCGAGGCATCCTTTTGAGTTGTGAAGCAAGAAATCAAGATAGACAAGGCTGAACCTGGGAAAACAAGAAGGATGCACAGCAGAGTTGGTCCAAGTTGAAACTTGAGGAACAAGTCTTCCTGTAAGAGAGGCAGGAACAACAAATTTGAGGAAATCAAAGCGTGGGGGGCAGACAAGAGGTTGTTCAGCACCCCGAAATAGAAAGGATCTGCAGCAGCCGCTGTGGCCGCGTTGGCCGCCCTCTCAGCGACGACAATGCATCGGCCGCTGCGGTTCCATGCAGGGGCTGCTGGAGGGACAACAAGGGCGGTTGTGTAGATAGTGGTCAACAGCAGCGTGCTCCTGGAAGCGATAGCAGCGATCAGCAGCCTTGCGGGTGTCGTTCGCAGCTTGCAGTCTGGATGAAGACGCGCGAGTAGCCAGCCCGTCCATCTCTCAGACGGCAGTGCACTGCTTTGTATTCTCTCCCTCTCGCCCGGCCACGGGCACCAGTGGGCTTCGTTCAAAAGCGTACCGAGTCAGAATGTTGTGGGGAGGGTCGAGGACAACTCATCTGATATTCATGCAAAGAACAAGATCGGGCGGAGGGGAAAGTGAACCGAGACATGATCCACTCTTTGACCGTGTTGTTCCATGCGGACTGGACAGTACACTACCATCTATGTACCATACATAGTATTTGAGAAATGAGGGCGCTACGTCGGGGGCTGCCCGGTCGTCGTCATCCGTCCCATGAGGTTCTGAGCGGGGAGCGACGAGCTGGATGGAGATACATTTCTTGTGCTATGATCGCCCGGACTGAGAGAGCCGCACCCACCCTTGTCGGGTAAGCCGGCTGGCCGGGCGCCGTCAAGTGGCCTATCTCCGATCTCGGGTGGATCTGGTGCGAGCTCTGGAAATTTCACCGCGATGTGTGAAGAGATGGCCTGAGCCTTCGTATCGCCATGATGACACTTGCAGCAATTCACTACATTTGTGACTGTCTTTTTTTGTCCCCCCCCCTCCCCTTTCTTTCTTCCACCCGACTTCGCGCAGAACCCTCGAATCTCCTTCAGTTCCCACGGAATTGGCGCAGAATGGACGAGACGTGAATCAAAGTCTTGTTGCTTTTTTCTCTTCATCCCGCGTGCCCTCCTCCCCCTTCTCGCCCCGTCCTGAAGCCTTTCTGTCTCGATTCTCTGTTCGCTTCCGTGTAGAAGAGCGCTTGTGGAAACACTTCCTCCTCTTCCAATCTTGCGAGCAAGCACCATGAGAGACCAGGACAACGGCAAGCCGGAAGACCCGGCCTCCCAGCTGAAGATGGAGTCCAAGCCGCACATCCCACTGTCCAAAGCTCCAAGCGAGAGGAAAGACGGCGCCTCGAAGGCCGAGTCGAAATGGAACACCAAGAACCTCGCCTTCCGTATGGCCGCCGACTTTGTGAGCGCCGCGGCAGCCGCTTCCATGGTTGCGCCCCTGATATCCATCATTGATCGGTAGCTATAACCCAACCTCTCCAAGCCAAACTCCTCTGCTACGAACCACCAGCTAATCGGCGCCAATCTTCAGTTCAATCATGGAAAACGCCTCCGGCCGCGCCCCGCTCAGCGTCTCCGTCAAGAACTCCCTCCGGAACCTCCTGCTGCGGCCACACACCATGCTTTTCTCCAAGCCCGTGGCGCTCATCTTCGTCACCTACGGCGGCACCTACCTCACCGCCAACACGATCGACACCGTCACCTCCACCATCAAGAACAAGCCCGCCACGCACGTGACCTCGGGCACCGCCAAGTTCGCCGCCTCCTCGGCCGCCAACATCGGCATGGGCATCTACAAGGACCAGGTGTACGCGCGCATGTTCGGCCCCCTGGGCCAGGCCGTGCGCAAGGTCCCCGCCGCCAGCTACGCGCTCTTCACCGCGCGCGACTGCATCACCATCTTCGCCAGCTTCAACGTGCCCATCCTGCTCGGCCCCGCCGTCGGCCGCTACCTGGGCGACGAGGTCAGCAAGCGCGTCAGCGGCCAGACCCTCGTGCAGTTCGCCGCCCCCGCCGCCATCCAGATGATCTCCACCCCGCCGCATCTGCTGGGCCTGGATCTGTACAACCGGCCGCGCTGCGAGACCACGGGTCTGCCGACCTGGGGTGACCGCTGGGCCCAGGTGCGCAAGAATTGGGGCATCTCCGTGGCGGCGAGACTGTGCCGGATAATACCTGCCTACGGCGCCGCAGGGGTGGTGAATGTGAAGGTCCGGAAGAGCTTGATGGAGAAGCTCTAGGAGGATCAACGAACGCTTCCTTCCTCCTGAGTCGAAGTCTCGACGAGGCGGTATATTGGATTTTACGGTGGATGGACATAAGGGACAAGGCGAATGGTTTTTCTCTGCGTCGGCATGGCGTTTCAGGTTGTGCTTTTCATGTCGATCGATACCCATGGACATCTCCACTCGATGATCTGTACGAGTATAGAGCATAGACGTTAGACGTGATGACAGACATCGGATGGCGACGAGGACGCACGCAGGTAATGAACTACAATGGGCGTCAAATGCATCGTCCCTCTCCCGAGGGCATACTGGGTCGAATCATATCAGCGGTCACATGAACCCGCTCTCCTTCAGGGCCTTGTAGATCTGCCTCTCCGCCTCCTGCGCCTCTGTCTTCCTCCTCGGTCTTCCCTCGCCAGTATCAATGAAATTCTCCCAGAACTTCAACCCCTCAATACCCTCCTCACGACACAACACCCCCCGCTCTTCAGCCATCTCCAGCTCCTCCTCCGCCACACCGATGCTCCACCCGAACCGCTCCGCGACATCACGCGACGTCACGCCCCGGCCGAACTCCTGCCAGTCCCACGCCACCTCCTGCTCGGGCGGGATCTCGTGCAGGTCCTGCATCCATCCCAGCAGCGCCTTGATGGTCGTCTCGTCCGTCCGGTCTTTGCTCTGCACCACCATGACGCCACTCTTGAAGGTGCGCAGTCGCACGGGAAGCTTGAGCTCTTCCCATAGTCGCGCCGCCTTCTCAAAGTCCATCGGGCTGACGAGCTCCACGCCTCCACGCGCCCGGTTGAAGATGGCCCACAGGTCGACGAGGCTGATGATACCACCAGCTTTTCGGAGTATGGCCCGTGCGTCGTCGGTGAGGAACTCGGCCAGGTTTCGTGAGAGTTCGGAGAGGTAGAGAGACTCGTTGCTGCTCCCGGCAATATCCTTGGTCGTCACCAGGCCAAGCTGGCTTGCCGATTCCGCCAGCAGTGCGTTCGCCTCCGACGACCCGCCACCGTTGCCTTGTCGCGAGAAACTCTCGGCCAGGGCCACGATCTCCTTGGCCGACGCCATCAGCGCCTCGAGGTCCTCGAACGCCGTACCGATGACCAGCTCGTTGTTCTTGCGCATCTCCAGGCCGCGCTGCTCAAGTCCTGCAATACCGACCGTCTTCTTCCGGACCTGCTCCCGTGGTTCGCCGCCCGCTCCCGACGTGGCATCCACCGCGAGCGGGTTGGAGTTGGGCACAGGAGGTGCACCTTGCAGGAGCCACTTGCGCTGGGTGATGGCGCCCTTGAGACGCTCGTACAGGATCTTGTCACCGCCGCCGCGGAAGGATATTTTCACGCTCTCGGAATTTTCCATGCCTGGCAGGGCGCCGTAGCTCATGATTGGACCCGGAGAGTCGGTTCGGTCTTGTGAGGGCGTGGATTGGGCTGGTCGGCTCAGCTCGGGAGGGACGTCGTGAGAAATCAGTGGCCCGCCGCACATCTCGCACGACAGCAGAGACGGATGGTTCAGAAAAGTACATCGTGGGCACTGGAAGGAGGCGTCGGGGTCGGATGTCTTGGGTGGACTGCTTCTTGCGCCTGGAGACTCAGCTCCTCCAACGAGTCCATTGTTCCCTGACAACTCCCGCGGCCGGAGCGGAAGTGGAGCCACAACCGACTGCCTGCTCGTGGCGTTGTTAATGGCTGCCTTCAGCACGTGTGTCAATGCTGGTTTGATGCCGCAGGCCAAACATGGCGGAAGAGGAGTGTGTGCGTTCGCTGCCGCCGGGTCGAAGTTCGAGGGCACCGGGTTTGAGAAGCTGCATATCGTGCAGACCCAAGTCGCAGAGCTCGCCGGGGACGGATCAACTGGTGCTGGCCTCAGGGGGCTGTCTGATCGTGGTACTGGAAACGCGGTGCTATTCCTGGGAGAGCCAGCGCCGACGGCTGGCGACCTGGACTGGAATGAGGAGCGCTTCGTGGGTTTCGGTATCAAGGTGACCTTCGGCGAGGACTTGAGGAAACCGGCCTGGATTGAAACGTCTCAGCGAGAATGCAACAGTAGAAGTTGGTCCATGGCTCACTCTCACATAGTATTCGTATCGCTCGATATCCTTCAGGTCCAATGCCACCGAGTTCTTTCTGGGATCAGCCTTGTCTACATAGCAGATCCGGTGGGAGGTCAAGTAGACCTGTCCATTCTGCTGGTTTGACAGCTTGTACTTTCTGAAAGGAGGCTTCTTGTCAGCCTTGGCTCCTCGAAATCTTTCCTTGAAAGGGACGGGCTATCAACAGCAAATGACGCAAGTCAATAGACTGAAGTAACTGACCCCTCGTACAACCCCACATTATCTTGGACAAAGAGGAGGACTTCGTCTGGGAGATAAGCTGGCCGCAGGGCAGTTGTAAGGTCGAGCTGCTTTAGAAACATCCGTCATATCTGTCTGAAAAAGAAATTCCCAACAGGAGAGAGAGGAGCGAGGTGAAGATCATCCAGCGCCACTAGAGATAGTCGGGGGGATCTGAGTTACGAGTGATGTCAGGATTGATGCATGTAACAAGGTTTATGATTGAAACGGGGATGCTCTCGGTCCGCAACTGGACCGAGCCTGCTGCTGCGCTGCTGCGCTAGTACAAATACAGGAAGGCGCCGGGCGAGAGACCACGGGAGCTCAAAACCGCTCAAAAGGCCCGCCACCGCTTCCCCGTCCCTGTCACCAACTTCATTTCGTCAACTTCCACGCAACAATCCCGACACCGACAACGCCGACAAGACACAACCCGTCCACCACGGCTTGTAGCCCGGAATTATACTGATCTTAATAGTTCGTTTGCCTTTGCCACCCCGTCCTTTACACCATCGCCTCGGCGTATCATCCATAAAAAATGTCAGCAAACATGATGGGCTGGGCCGCTGCGCCTGGCACTCAACAACCACCACCGCCTCCTGGAACCGCCGCGTATCCGTATGCCAATCGTATGTACCCTCGCTCATCAATCTACGATCACCAGAAGTCACTGACGCCGTTTGTAGCCGCTTACACTCAGGTTCAAGTCCGCCAAAGTTTCGGCCAACCCTTTCCCGTCCCTCCTTCACCCGCTCTGTATCCAGGCGTTCCTGTGCCGCCGCCATCGTATGGTGCACCTCAGACGCCCATGCCGGCCCCAGCTAATCACCAAGCACCGGCTAAGAAGACCCGCGTCGAGTGGCCCGACTCCGTCCGCGACTACGTCCAACGGTCCTTCATGCCGAGTAATATCGATACTTCGGTTTCGAGGGGCGAGATGGAGACGCAGCTAAAGGAGACCATCCAAAATGCCACCCAAGCTGGCCAGCTGTACGCCCTAGACTGGGCAACCATGCCCTTGCCCCAAGACCTGATCAAGGAGGCACGAGCCAAGCGCCTTGAGAACCTGAAGATTCGTGATTCACCTACCATTGGCAAGAAACGCAAGTCACTTGACATGGAGGACGCCGAGGATAACAGCAGATCTGCTACCGCAGCCCCATGGCACCGTAATTCTTTGGAGTCCCGCGTCAGCTACTCCCCAAACGACAACCGTTTGCCAGACGAGCCGTTGGCCAAGAGTAAGTACCAAAAGGCCAACGAGAAGCGACAAAAACGCCAAGAGCGATTCAACTTGGGCAACAACTCCGCTCCCCAGAGGTCTCCTACGCCCCCGCCCCCAGCTGGTCCAGTAGTTGGAACATGCGAGAAGCTGGAGAAGTCATACCTCCGGCTCACAGCACCACCAAAACCCGAGGTTGTCCGACCAGAGCCCGTCCTGCGCAAGACCCTGGAGCTCCTTAAGAAGAAGTGGAGGAAGGAAAGCAACTACTCTTACATCTGCGATCAGTTCAAGTCCATGCGCCAGGATCTCACCGTACAGCGCATCAAGAACGACTTCACAGTACGCGTCTACGAGAACCACGCCCGCATTGCCATGGAGAAGGGGGACCTTGGTGAGTATAATCAGTGCCAGACCCAGCTGATGGCTCTGTACAAGCTGGGTCTGAAAGGGAACCCCAACGAGTTCAAGGCCTATCGTATTCTGTATTTCATTCACACCGCCAACCGCTTGGCCCTGAATGACGCCTTGGCGGATCTAACCACAGCAGAGAAATCGGAGCCGTCCATCAAGCACGCTCTGGACGTCCGTTCGGCATTGGCCATGGGCAACTACCATCGATTCTTCCAGCTATACCAGGACCCACCCGTTCTGGGTGGATACCTGATGGATATGTTTGTCGGCCGTGAGCGTCTTGCTGCTCTGTGCGCAATGTGCAAAGCGTGAGTGTCCCTGCCTCCACCGATTGCACACAAAACCCAGCTAACATGATATCGCAGATTCAAACCAGATGTCAAACTCCGCTTAATTACTGAGGAGCTCGGATTTATGTCCGATGAAGACGCGGGGCAGTTCATTGTGAATCACAATGCCCAGCACCTCCTTGAGGAACGTGGAAACGACCTCTACTTCCTGACCGGCAAGGGTGTCGGGTTCTTCGAAGCCGCCAAGGCTGCTGCCTTCGGTCGAGTTGACATCAAGGGCCAGATCTAATCTTCTGACGCCGTCTTCATTTCTTCCCATTCTTATAATATCATTCTGTCGTCGGCCCGGTGCACCCAGCATGGCACACGTTTTCTCAATTGCATTTCGGAATCCCTGCTTTCTTCACCTTCGAATGTTGTCATACACCTACCTGTCTTACGGGTTTTCTTTCGAAATCCACCCTGCACATCCATTCCGATGAGACGATCTGTGGCGTCAAGGCTTATGGGCTTGGCTTCTGAAAGCTCTAGTGTCCATGTGGACACTCTCATCGCGCACGCCAAACCATGACCACTTCTGGATATTCTGACCTCGAACCCAGCTGACTTTTCTACAATGGAGATGCGTCTTGGGAGGGGATGACGACAGGACAGGTGCTGATGGTGGGAGTCGATTCTTACAACAGGATGTTTCCTCCGAGGCTGGCAACCCGTCTGCGTCTTGAAGCATCACTATTAGCCTTGATACCTTGACGTTTGATATCGGGGTGTAGGCGTTTGTGTGTAGCTGGCAGGCTATGGGACAGTCAATCTTGGTTGAAGATACCATTTGATGTTGGCAATCTTGGGGCGTTTGGGTGACGGGCCTGCAAGTGAGCCAGGTGCATTGATAGACAGGCGTTGAGGACGATCTGTAACCTAGTCATGACTTGCAGCGAAACCAGAACAAAAATTCTAGATACTTGACCTCTATTCGTTCCTAGTCTGGTTGTGATGTTCGTTGTGATACTCGTCGTATCTAGTGAAAAACCACAAAAGTCACGTGGGCACTGATCAGCAATGAGCAAGGCTCCCAGGATTTGCAGTGTTCTAGTAGAACTGAGCGATTCTTTAGGATGCTCACTCGGGACAAAGCAGGCACGATTGATCGACTACAGTTTCTACTTGTCCATCTTTCTTCTAGAGATTCTTCTCTTCCACCCCCTTACAAGGTTATAGCCTCGTCGAGTGCACTGGCGGGATATGTAGCTTACGTAAGGTGGTTTTGCGCCTGCCACCTGTTCCCCTTTTAGGTGCTAACCCCGCAAGCTCAACACTGACACGATCTTAGCAAAGCAATCCACCTCTTTAAGCGACGAACTTCACATCCACATTGCTTCTCGAATTGCATCCATTGCATCTCATCGACCCGACATCTCGACAACCTCGAGAGCAAATAAATAACTGGATCTCGATCCCGCGGACCTTGGACCTCGACCTCGACCTCGACCTCGACCGCGAACTCGACTTCAGCGTCAGCAGCATGTCCGCCGCGGCGGCCGTCGCCAACGCCATGGACGCGTCAGGCCTCAGCAGCAGTGGCTCGAACTCGGCGCCCAACAGCGCCGTCAAGGAGCGCC
This sequence comes from Juglanconis oblonga, assembly GCA_003012965.1. NCBI lineage: Eukaryota > Fungi > Ascomycota > Sordariomycetes > Diaporthales > Juglanconidaceae > Juglanconis > Juglanconis oblonga. The sequence goes on along the minus strand of MUZH01003907.1, from coordinate 2,073 downwards.
ACTCGCTGTCGCTCGACCAGCGGCGCGCGCTTCGCCGCTGGGCCAACTCGCAGACTGTCCGGCCCTCCCACAAGGCCTGCATCGAGTGGTTCGCCGCCCAGTACGGCCAGACCATCAGCCAGTCGACCGTCTCGCACAGCCTGAGCCCCAAGTATGCCCGCCTCGACGGCGACCCCCAGCTGTCGGGGTCGCGCCTGCGCTTCGGCAACTGGCCCGACGTCGAGAAGCTCGTGCTCATGTGGCACCACAGCATGGTCAACAGTGGGAGGCAGCCCACCAACGAGGAGCTAGCTGAGAAGGCCAAGTCCATCTTCCAGCAGCTGCCCCGCTACAAGGACGAGCAAGCCCCCGAGTTCTCGCCGGGCTGGATCCACCGTTTCAAGAAGCGCTACGGCCTGCTCATCCGCCGCCAGCGAAGGCATGGTACCGCGCCGCCTGCGCAGGACGACATCCCGTACCTGGTCGACACGGTCCCGCGCTTCATGAGCGTCATTCCCGAGACCAGCCCTGCCGCGATCAGGGAGGCCGTCAACCGCATCGTGGGCGTCGAGCCCTCGCTCGCCACGTGCGCGCGCGTCCGGGACGAGATTGTGCGGCGCTTGGAGAACCCCAACCTGAACCACAACGGGCAGCCGAACCAGGCAATCTCTGCCCCGCCGCAGCAAGACCCCCACGCCAGCATGAACGGCCCGAGCGATGTGTACGGCGAAGAGGACCCCGAGATCTTGTTGCAGAATGCGCTGCAGGCTCTGCAGCAGGAGGAAGCTGACGTCGAGGCCCAGGCTGCTGCCGAGAGGGACGCGCGCGACCGGGAGGAGAGGGGACTGCCGCCGCTGGGCGCGCAGTCGTACGCGCAGCAGGCCGCCGGTGCCGCGCTCGCGACGCCCGTTCGGAACGGGGTCGTACAAGCGCCCGGCAGCGGCTCGCAACAACAGCAGCAGCAGACGCAGACGCAGGCACAGACACAGGCGCGGTTCACCCCGTCGGGCGTGGGCGAAGATCTTAACTTGACGCCGATCCCGGCCAATGGGCCCATCTCCACGACCGACCGGCCTATGCGGTGTCCGTTTTGTATCAACCAGCGGATGCTGAGGACGATCAAGGAGGCGGTGGAGCATATGGCTACGCACGTGGTGGTTTGAGGACAGACCTCATCTTTCTTCTGATCATTGGAGTTTTGAGGGGTCTTCTGGACGGTCGGGGATCAGTACCGAGGTTTATACTGTAGGGAATTTCGGCGTTTGAAGGGGTCGGTACGGAAAGGGAACCGTGATCAAGGGCAGCACGGCACGGCGCAGGCAATGAGAAACGAGACGGACGGGCATAATCAACCACTGCCTCATAGTCGGGAATCAAATATCGATTCGTAGGTTGTCTCACAGGCGCCTCGTTTCCTGCATGTCCCCTCTCTCGCCTGACGAGTAGCAATGCCAACCTGACCCGCTTATTGAATATTGATATGCTTTGAGACAAAGAAGCCATCAGGACATTTTGCTTGCTTTCTCAGGGCTACAACGGCATCAACACACTCTGCAAGCACTAGGAAAATCATGTGGACTCAGTCTGCACCATGTCACGTAGGGAGGGATCAGGGACAGTGACTTGGTCTGGTGCACTCGGTCGTCACTCTATCCCTCACTCCTCCATATATCTTCTCATCAAACAACAACCACCAACTCGTCGTGGCTGGGCCTCCCTCCCGAGATGAAATCATGATACCTAGGCAGCTCTTCACACACACACACACACACACACACACACACACACACACACACACACATCTACCAGAAACTCTAACTACTGGCTCTCCATCTTCCTCCATTCCCTGAGACCTCCTCCGTCTCCTTCTCTGGGAAAAAAGAAAACTCCTCCTTCTCGGACAGACACAGCACACGCTCGCTCCCATCACCTCTCCCCAGCCTTTTCTCCCAACCCCCCTCCAAAAAAAAAAAAACTTCCCCCCGCCTCAACCCCGGGCACGAAATTGTCGCCATTCTCATGTTAGACAGCCGATCACCACCAGGCAAGGAAAGGCGGGGGGAAGTTTTTTTTTTTTTGGAGGGGGGTTGGGGG
>MUZH01003906.1:0-14704 GCA_003012965.1 Juglanconis oblonga | reverse complement strand
GCATGGGGCCGGGGTCGTGCACGGGGACCTGACGACGAGTAATATGATGTTGAGGCCGGTACCGGGTGACGGCTCCGGCACCGCCACGGATGGCCACAAGGACGGCGACGACGGTGTTCTGGATGGGGAGATTGTCATTATTGATTTTGGCCTGGCGAGCCAGGGAACCCATGAGGAGGAGCGCGCGGTCGATTTGTACGTGTTGGAACGAGCATTCCTGAGCACGCATCCGCGCGCCGAGAAGTTGTTCGACGAGGTGCTGCAAGGCTACAAGACAACGTTCAAGGGCTCCAAGAGCGTGCTGCGCAAGTTGGAGGACGTGAGAATGAGGGGACGGAAGAGGAGTATGATCGGATAGGATTTGGGGGAGGGGGGGCAAGAGACAGGCATCTGGCAAGAATACACCAGGTCAAATATTGTCTGCTGATGCTGAATATCGCTAACTGACCCAGAAGCGCCATGCGTGGTATCCAGGAGAAGAAGAAAAGACCCCAAGCTCAGGCCAAAAGCGACAAATGCCTCCTCCTTCAGTCTATAATATGCCTGCTCGTACTGCCCGAAAACCATGTTACTCCTCCGCCAGTGCAGCACCAGCGAAATACCCCTTGTTTTCGATAACGCCCCTGTCCCTTACGACAGCCGTGTATTTCACAACCCACTGGGGGGTTAAGTCCCCTCTCAACCCCTCCTCAACACCCTCGCTCGGGTCAGCCAACACACCAGCACCCCGGGGCCCCTGGCCAAGCAACTCCCTCAACGTACCCTTGGGGAGAATATCCGTGCAGTCACTGTGCACGAACAACTCGACTCCCGCATCCTTGGCCAGCTTGACCAACGGCGGCGGCACATTGCAGCAGTTCTTAATGTTGATCTGATCCACCAACGGCTTGACCTTCGTCAGCGTAAGGAACCGTGCGAGCTTCTCGCTCCCAAACTCCGCGATGCCCAGCTGCTTCACCAGCCCCTCGTGGTACAGCGGCTCAATCGCCTGGCTCCATGTCGTAAGCTCGCTCTCATCGTCACCCTGGCTGGCGTTCAGCTTGTCGGCCTCCCACTCGCAGCCCCCCTCAAAGGACATGCCTGGAAACGACACGATGAGTAGGGTCACACTAGGGACACGGAGTTCTTTCTGGACAAGCGACAGGGCTTCGCGCGTGTAGGAGGCCCGCTGGGAGGGGGTGGACGTGGGTAGGAAGAAGATCTTCACAGTGATGTCGTACTGCGCCGGGTCTTCCTGCAGGCCGGGCGCGGCCTCAAAGTCTATGCGCGGGATGTAGAGAGTGCCATCGGGGGAGGAGGAGATCCATTGTGCTAAAGGGTTCGGGGTGCTGGTAACGGATTTTGTGGTGAGAGAGCCGTTCGTGCCTGCGCTCCCATTGCCGGTAGGGGCGGAGTTTTCTTTTGTGGGGGAGGTCGAGGGGGAGGAGGAGTGGGAGAGTTCTTGCTTCGCGGCGAGGAAGTTACTGCGCAGCGAGTTGGTGAGCTCGAGATTCGAGCGGTATGCGCCTGGCTTGCGGATGATGGAGGGACCGCCGGAGACGATGTTTCTGCGCTCACGGGACTTTTGTTAGCATATGCTGTGATCGCTGTGGTCGCACAGGGAAAAAGGATCCGGATAGCGGCGGATGATTCTGGCGAAAAGATAAGACGGCACGGTAGCTGGAGGGGGACTAGGGGCACACGGCTTACCCCGTCGATAATACCAGTTTCTTCACCATGGTCGCGTTGTCTTCTTCGCTCAAGGAGGCTTCTTGTTTTTTCTCCCTCTGCCTCCGCCTCTGAGGAAAGATGCAGTCGGCCAGAGAACGGAAGAGATGATCCACGGGCTCCCATTTGAATAGGCCGTGGCTCGGCATTGGTGGGGGTCAGGACCAGGACCAGGTCCAGGATCGAATGTTCACGACTGGTTTCCGGATTAGTAATGACGGACCACGGCGCCGTCGGCAATCGTCGGCTTCGCCGATGCTCGGTATTGCTGGAAGTGACAATCGACGTGATTTTGAAAAAAATTGATTCTCCTGGCATAGGTTGAGGAGTGCTGTTGAACTGATGGTAGGCGGTTGAATGCTTTACATATTCTTCGCCTTATTGTATAGATATCTGCCGGCATCTCTGCATATCGGCAAGCAATCCCTGGACCAAGGGTCGTCTCCGGCTTCCGGGCACCGTCTGCGATGAGCCGAGCAACATGTATGACCGACCGGTCATGCATACACAGCAATGCCCGACGTCTGGATTGACAGTCGCCGGGATCCCATTCGTGAGTCTATGACCGCTCTGCTGGCTAACAAATTTGCCGATGAGACCAGTGACGAATCGGTTGGTCACCATGTTAACCCTATTGCCTGAACATAAACTCATCCGCGACACGGGCATCGGCCTGTGGGTGTGGCGGTCTGTTTATAACTGCCCGTCTTGGGGTAGGCTATCTCAGAAGGGCCGCCAACTCTCGGCTCGCTTCCCTTGCTTATTATTCGGGACTTTGATGAAGATTTTCGTTAAGACTCGTTTCTAAAAGAAGAAACCCCATATAACTCGCTGGTGGAGGCCGCCACGACTACACTAGGTAAAAGTAACTGACCAGCCAGCAGCGGCAGTGGAACAGAATCCAGGAGAAATCCATCCATGTCAAGATGGGGTTTCTTGGATTTCGTAAGTGATATGTCATGTGGAGTGAGCGTGGAAGGGCAGCCTAGATCTCAGGTGGAATAGTCGAGCTCGGACAGGTCGGATGTCGCTATCTTTGAACCTCCGGTCCCGTCCTTCTCCAGGTCTAGTAGATTTAATCCTGACAGCATGAGGCATCACCATCAGCATATAATGTTGTTGATTAAGACTCGGTGGCACCTAGTTAAAGAGTGTGGAAGCGAAGTGCTGCTTGAAGGCGCACGGACTCTGTTTGTTACTTAGGTAGGTGTAGCGGCTGGTCGGCCTCAGGGGGCCCCCTCCACTTGACACTGGCAGTCATCTGCAGCTCGTGGCCTACCTTTGTATGCATCTCGAACATTTGCTGCTGCGGTGCACCATCAACTTGACATTTTCCCCTGCGCTCCAACAGGCCTTTTCCTCCCCCAAATACTTCGCCAGCAGGTGACAGTATCGCCATCATGGCGATCAACTATCTGATTCTGCTGTCTCGGCAGGGCAAGGTCGTAAGTCATCCATCATCATCATCTATGTCTCATCGACGTCGTGGGATCTTCCAAGATCGGAACCTGACACCGTTTCCTTCGCAGCGTCTTGCCAAATGGTTCACCACTCTGTCTCCCAAGGATAAGGCCAAGATTGTCAAGGACGTTACTCAAGCGGTCCTGGCCCGGCGCACACGAATGTGTAACTTCCTTGAATACAAGGGTTGGTCAAATCCGTCTACTCTCCAAGCGTCGTTGAAGGCAACTGTCCGCTTCCAACAAACAGTAGACTGACACGGAGGGCTTGCTGCAGACACCAAGATCGTCTATCGTCGCTATGCCTCCCTCTTCTTCATCGCCGGCTGCTCATCCGATGACAATGAGCTGATCACCCTCGAGATCATCCACCGCTACGTCGAGCAGATGGACAAGTACTACGGCAACGTTTGCGAGCTCGATATCATCTTCTCCTTCACCAAAGCCTACTATATCCTGGACGAGCTTCTTCTTGCCGGCGAGATGCAGGAGAGCAGCAAGAAGAACGTGCTCAGATGCATCGGGCAACAAGACTCGCTGGAGGACATGGAGGTCAGTAATACCAACTCTCCCTGGCCGCTCCGGACCTACTTGCCCCTCTCAAGAAGGAAAGAAAGAAGGAAGGAAGGAAGGAAAAACCCCAGTTTTTTCTTCCGTGTTCGATCATGTCAATTCGTGCGACCTCGAAAATCCCCCAGCGTTGGTAACTTCTAGCTGACGCCAATGTTGCTCCCTCCAGGTCGAGGACGAAGTGACGAAGATCATGTAACGCGGCTACACTACACACACATTCATCTACCCGTCTCATACGCTCGCTGTGAGCTATCATGCTGTGTCCGGACTAGAAGGAGATGCCTACATGGCGTATTGCTTTGGCTGACCATGCCACACCCAACACAGGCCCAGGAGCACATCCAAGGCGTTCTGAAAGAGGTCGGATTGCTTTGAAGACATGGCACATGAACAGGAGCATACGAACACAACGATTGAGAGACAACACGGCATACAACAACGTGACATTCGGTGTATGGCGTTCAAGGATTAGCTGGGAGGCTGTTGAAGCCCCACTGGAAGAGCATCAGGCAGGAGGCTGTCGACAGCCGGCTGGAGGGTGATGCGCGCAGCAGGATGGCGCTCCTGGCTGGAAGAGTACACAACGGAAGGGAGGATACCAGTACCTCAGATCATTATACCAGACAAAGACTCAAGACAGGCGAGCAGTGGACAGTCGGCTTCGGAGGTACGCATGGAAGTCTATGGATGATTCTGCTAATAGAATTAGAAGGCCTCAACAAATGACGTCTGTTTCTGACTGACCAGTCAGTCAGCCAGTCCAACCCAAAATCCATGAATATACATGGAATGCTGCACGTTGGAGATGGGCGTTTTAAGAGGGTATCGTCCTGACTCCAACGGCTGCCATGGGGCGCTGCTTGTGGCGGTGATGTGGCCTACTATTCGTCCTCTGACAGGCTCAACAGACTTCAGCCGTCCCCGCATCAATGCGCTGGGCAGACAGGCAGACCACTGTTGCAGCCGTGCCACTATAGGGGCAGATGGGTCGGTCACTACCTACTGCCACCTAGACCGCATCAGCACATCCTTTTTGCCCTGGAACTTGGTCAGTCTCAGGGAGCCGGGCTTGCTGCTGACCGCACTTGTGTCAGTCACGACACTCAAAGCCCCTGCAGCCCCAAATGATTCCCCCAAACCAGCCGCATTGTGTTATCTTGCCGACATCACCATGGGACCTCCTTTCTCCTGTCTTGTGCTCCTCTTCCCGCTCACAACATTACGCCCCAGCAAACAGTTGCCCTTATTCTTTTTATAACAAAGACTTGCATAGCTATTTTTGCCAAGCACGCTTTCTTGACACAATTGCGGTCTGGATAGCAATTAATCGACCCCCCACCAGGACTGCCTAGTCACCTATTTGCTTGCTCCTCATCCATCGCCATTCCATCACAACCTGGCTAGCCCCGGAACATACTGGATCAGGAGAATAGCATAGCTCAATCCTGCAGCAACAATCATCTCCACAGGACCGCTTAGTCGCACATAGTCGCCTGCTCCTTGTCGTACTGTACATTGCCATTCCCATTCCATCCATAACTTGGCAATCCCGGAACACGCCGAATCACCTCGGATCAGGAGAACAGTTCGGCTCAACACAGCAACAACCCTCCTTGTACTTGATCAGTTGTTCTAACAAGATACCCGGTTATTTCCCTGGGCGTCTCGTTCGATTGAACGTCTTCCGCATCTTCCTTCAGCAACACGACCGAGTCTCCGTATCTGGACCCGTGATCCGCGGTCCGGCCTCAATGACGTTGTCGTTTCACCTGACTCCACCGATAACACCACCCGGCCATTGCACAACTGTGACCCTTACGGAGCACGTTGATAGCACTCGAGACCGCTCAAGATGAAGGTGCGCGATCGCACTTCTGTCTCCCTTGCTGCACGAATGTCGCGCATAACCACTGACGCAGCCTCGTAGTTCCTACCTCTTCGCGACTTCGATGTCGTCACCAGCGCGCTCAACTTCGACACACCCGATTGCCACGTTACTGGCGGATGCGATCTCTACACGACCAAGGCCGCTGGAGGCGACAAGAAGCTCTACAAGAATATCGACAAGTCGCTCGAGTCCCAACATGAAGCCATGCTGAAGTTCGGCGCAAGCCTGTCGCCCCCACAGCGCTCGAGTCTCAATCTCTCCAGATCAAGTCCCTTCGGTCCCTTGTCCGAGATCTCGAGTCGCAAGACATTCGCCTACCTGATCGCGACCCTGAACGCGTCGCACCCCGACTACGACTTCAGCCATGTCCTGCGACCCGGCGACTTCAAGCGTGAGCGGCCCCTGCGGAAAGTCACGACGAACCTGGACACCATGCTGCACAGCGCTCGGCCCGGCGTCCCACCTACCGTCGAGTACCCCGTGTCCGCCTACCTGGCCAACGGCAAGAAGTCTAAGAGAGCTGCTGCTGCTGCGTCGGGCATGGGCTCGTCTCCGCCCGCCGTCTCCGGCACCGAGTCACCCCCCTGGGGCCCGCACATGTGGGCCTTGATTGATAAGGAGATGACGCTCAAGGACTGCTCCGTCTTCTCTTACCAGCCCGCTAACAACCCGTTCGACGAGGAGGCATCTGCGATCTGGACCATGCACTACTTCTTCTTCAACAAGGAGCGCAAGCGCGTCGCATACCTGTATGCGCGCGGTGTGCCGGTTGTGTCACACAGCACCTCGCCACAAGCCTACATTCGTCAGCGTAGTGGCGCTGTCTCGATCACGCCCAGCTCGTCGAGTGGAGATCTGCGGAAGAGACGGTTGATCATGGACGAGGCAAGCGCGAACAAGCGCGCGCGATATTGGCTTGGTGATCGCGCTGAGAGGGTTACAGTCAGCGATGAAGAGTACGATTGCGCGGACGATGGCCTCACATGGAACCGAGATAGTGATGGCGTGCTGCAAATGGACGAGTTTGCGGGGAGCTACGACGACGATTACGACGAGGAGTTCTTCGACGACGACTTCGACGATGACTTCTCGGAGGAGGCAGATGAGGATGCTGAGGATGCAGATGACGAGGCCAGAACGAGTCATGATCCCGTCCCTCGCGGCGTGTCAGAGGACATTGCTGGGCGTATGGAGATCGAGTGAACGGTGTGACCTTCTGGCACTGGGACGATTTGTGATCCAACTTCCAGCACGTCTGCCCCTTCTTACCTTCAAGCTCCTTTCTCATCAGCTTCTGGATCTGGCGTTTTTGGGTCGTTCAGTGAAATTGGATTGGCTCCCACTGCTTCAACGCAAGGAAAGTTCAAGCTGGCTTTTTCTGGATCGTCGGAATTTCCCGTTTTGCCCCTGCATCTCCTTTTTCTTTTCCAGCCGTCTATCGAACTACAGTCCTCCCACAGAATCAGCGCTTTTCGACCATCGGCGCTCGGCTGGGCTACGGTTGTGTGCTTCGGACCTGTGTCACAATTATCGTTGCCTCAATTCTCTTTTCTTTACTTCATTTTTCTGGGGTTTGGTGGGAATCACAATCACGGCTGCTTGGTTGGGTTTGGCTTGATGCGCAAAGTTGGGGGGCGTCATGGCGGAGGCGTTTAACGAGTATAGGGCCGGTGAGAGCGGCTCTTTGTACTGATACCTTTTCCTGGCAGGCTGCACGGTTCTTCATCATTTGCCTGCCTTCCTGTCTTTATCGGACAAGGAAATGCAAGCTGGGAGCAGTTATTGGCCAACGCCTTGGTTTGGGCTCTGGATGGGTAGCAACACCAGACAGAACAAATTGATAGTTATCATATTATGACAACTTATTCAGTACTTGAGAAGGGGATCCGACATTATTAGGGCGGTGTGTCGGTGTCATACGACAAGCTATTTTTCTACTCTCTCCTCTCTCTATCTCCATCCCCTATACTTCCACCTCTCGTCTAAGATATTCGAGGCGACTGGATTTGTGAGTGATCAGAGAGCGCATTCGAAGGTCACAATTCGTAGCCCCTGGATCCTGGGGGACTCGTTCAATTAGACGAGGCGAACTATGCGGCGCAATTGCCGACTTTGCCCTTGAATGTGAAGTGCACGCTGGAACCTGTTGTCGGAGCTCAAAAAGGAAATATGTCGCAGAGCACGTTTGAGTGCATGTGTGGTGATAGAAGGAAGACGGATAAGGTTCTCGTATCGATCGACTTTGGTTGATGAAGTCGAGTATGGAACAAGCAACAAACGGGCCACAGACAAATAAAGCTGGCCCTGAACCGATCCATCACATCTTAAGGATCAGGGTTCCCTTTTTTTGGGATTCACGTTGAGGTCGTCCTGATACTGTCAATGTGACCAACGGACAATTGCGCCCAATCCCCACACATCGTTTGACGTCGCAAGCAGACGAGGAGCGGGGCAGACAGAAACTCATACCCAAATTTGGAAAGACGCGGCTGAGAGCCGCACCTGATTTGGCGTTTTGATCCGTCCGTGTACGGTCCTCGTCTTACTCTGCATATCACGCAAGTAGGTGGTTTTCCCGGTTTCTTGGAGTCTTGGAATCTTTCCACTATCTTGCATAAAAAGTTCGTCCCGAGGTTAGCTGAACCTTGTCGAACTTCAACATCCTTGGCTGAATATTCTGATAAATATTGTTTGTCGTCGACATCTTTCATGGTCCAGTAATCTCGGCAACTTCGGTTTGTCCGGGCGTTGCGGCTGATGACACACGTCAGTTGCTCGATGGTTCTGCAAACGCTCCCGTGGGATCCGAACGAACTGTTGTTGGTCAAAGGTGAGCGCCTGACGATCTTGGACCTTCCACATTATTCATGCGGAACCCTCGAAAGACACCCGGCATGTCGTCATAAAAAGAGCCTGTATTCTACGCATACACCGATCCTCTCCCATCCCATATATTCTCTAGATACACCAGTGTATATCGCGGCATCACGAGGTCGGAAATATTGACACTTGACCAGATGGCCGACCAGGGCACAGCTGCACCGGCAGATCTCAGGATTCGCCGTGGGGGCGATTCGACTACGCCTCCTGAAGATGATTCCTATCGCAACTTGACCCGTGCGCCTCACTCCCTGAGAGACGCTTTGCGATACGCCAATAGCGGGAGTGCAACCACCCCGACAGACAGCACCAGCGAGGAGGATTATGATGAGCAATCCAAGAAGCCCGTTGCCGTGCTCATGAGAAGGAAGAAAGAATCTGCGAAGGAACCCGGACAGCCAAACCCTCTCCTCAGATCCGGCAGCGCCCTGAAAGCCACCATCAAGAGCAGCGAACCAACTACGCCAAGTGATGGCTCTTCAGAGGTGGGTCAGTTGGGCCAGTTGGAGGACGTCCCCGCCCTGAAGGGTGCGAAGTTGTACACCGTGGCTGCGGACGACAAGGAGCTCCGGGCCATTCTGAAGCGGGGCATGCAAAGGGTTAGTAACCCATACGATCTCGTCCCTGTTGAGCCAGCTGATGACGAACTGCTACTAGGCCAAAGAATCAGGCTCCTCCACCACTAAACGGAAGGGAAGATTCAGGGACTATGTCTTCACACAGAAATTCAGCACCTTCGACATGAGAAATGAAGCCGCCGCCACCAGTCCGTTCCACGGGTTTTTCACCTTGTTCTGGATGGCGGTTGCGATTTTCATGCTTAGGATGGGGGCAGAGAACTGGAAGAAGACAGGCAACCCGCTCGGCACGAACGACATCATGAAGAACATGTTCCGGAAAGATGTGGTCGTTCTCTTGCTCTCCGACGGGGTCATGTGTGGCATCACGGGAGTGAGCTGGCTCCTGCAGCTTCTGATCTACGAGGACTACATGGACTGGGATGGGGCTGGGTGGATCGTCCAGAACGTGTGGCAAACCATCTTCATCTTCGGCAACCTCGGTTTGACGCAGCTTCGAGACTGGCCCTGGTCGCACACCGTCTTCTTCGTCCTCCACACCCTCATCATGCTGATGAAGCAACACTCTTATGCCTTCTACAACGGTCACCTATCGACGGCATACAAGAAGAGGGCGGAGCTGCTCAAGAAGCTCAAACAGCTCGAGAATATCGAGGACGTCAAGCTGTCTTCCTCGACCGAGACCACGACTTCGGCGGTCTCCCCCGAGTACCTCACCCGTCGGCGCTCGGCGAACGAGGTTAGGCAACGCCGGCGGTCACTTCATTCTGGCATTGACACCTTCAGCAAAGACCTCGAGGAGATTGAAGCCGCTCTCGAGTCCAACGAGCCTCTCGACAGCGAGCAGGTTGGCGTGTTCAAGAAGATCATCCATTGGGAGATGGACGGGCTCACGGAAGAGCTCATGGGCAAGTCGACCTCCGCGGAGCGGGCATACCCGAGAAATCTGACGATGAAGAACCACTATGAGTACATCGTCTTCCCGACGGTGGTGTACGAGCTCGAGTATCCACGTGCGGAGAGCATCAATTGGCGCTATGTTTTTGAGAAGGCCGCAGCCGTTGTTGGGGTCATCTTCGTGATGATCATGATCTCCCAGGCCTTTATCTATCCCGTCGTGATGAAGACGGTGGCCATGAGGGAGGCGGATATGCCTCTGGCTGAGCGCTTCGTGGAGTTTCCATGGCTGCTGTCTGACCTGATCTTCCCGATGCTCATGGAATATCTGCTCAGCTGGTATGTGATTTGGGAGGCGATCCTCAACCTGCTCGGCGAGGTGACCTATTTTGCCGACCGCGAGTTCTACAGCGACTGGTGGAATTCGGTCTCGTGGGATCAGTTTGCAAGAGACTGGAACCGACCGGTCCACAACTTCCTGCTGAGGCATGTGTACCACTCCTCTATCTCGGCCATGAAGGTCAACAAGCACACGGCAACGCTCATCACATTCTTCCTATCAGCCTGTGTCCATGAACTGGTCATGTGGTGTATCTTCAAGAAGCTCAGGGGATACCTGCTTTTTCTGCAGATGTGCCAGATTCCCCTTGTGAGACTCAGCAGGACGAAGTGGTTGAAAGGGAGGCAAACTCTTGGAAATATCTTGTTTTGGTTGGGCATCTTCACCGGCCCCTCCATTCTTTGTTCTTTGTATTTGGTACTGTAAAGCTTACATAGCCTAGATAGTATACATGCATATAAGAGAAATAGATTCAGAATCATTCATATCAAGCATCAAATAATCACCAGCAACAGACCTCTGCTCTCCCAGATTGGGCAACCTTGGGTCCCCCGACCTTCTGGAAAGAGGTTCACATTTCAATTCAAATATTCAAATATCGCTAATCATCGGGGTTAGGGGTGAAGACACTCGGGCCATCCTCCAGCCTGCCAGCCAACGGTGATGTGACGTGAGCCGAGACGCTAAACCTCTTTCGGAGCACTAACGATCCTCGCAGGCTCCTAGTTTGACGTGCAAGGTGGCTGAGAATCTTTCGACCTCGAGCTGCTTCTCGAACCTCCCCCAACCATCAAACTCACCACCATCTCTTCTTTCCTTTTCTACTACCCATCAGCATCACCACAACCTCTCTCAACATGTCTCGTGGTGGGACTACTCTCTACGTCACTGGCTTTAGCCACGGCACCCGTGCCCGCGACCTGGCCTACGAGTTCGAACGGTAATTTCGATCCCTCCTTCCTCAGCCTACCCCGTCTTCCTCGATGACCTCCCACCTCGCCCTCGCCCTCGTCCTCGTCCTCGTCCTCTTCGCCCGCTCTCGTCACCGTCGATGAAGTATTCGCTATCTGTCTCGTCTCCATCCTCCGTCGTGCCGTACCTCCTCCGTCGTGCCTTGCTCCCGCCCTACCCTCCTCGTCCTCCTTCGATCGAGCGGTCGGCGAAAGTCAAAAGAACAAGACGGGCATTTCAATTCGCACCCACGCACGCGTGTGGCCTTGCATCGGGCAAGTCGCCTGTAAACGGTATCCCAAAGCTCGGCAGCTCTTAGGGAAACGACGAGAATACCCCGCGATGAGAGAATCTCAACCGTTTAATGGTTTAAAAATGCTGACGCAAACGGCATAGCTACGGTCGACTCGTCCGTTGCGACATCCCCGCCCCCCGCTCTGCTTCTAGCCGCCTGTGAGTACTTCCTTCATACCCAAACTTTGAGGGGACACCAGGGGCTGACACGAGTTTTAGCTTCGCGTTCGTCGAGTACGAGGACCGTCGCGATGCTGAGGAGGCGTATCATGAGATGCATAACAAGCGCATCGGCAGGGATGATCTCTTGAAGATTGAGGTAAGTCGCCTGTCACACACTCTCTGGCATTGCAGACTTGCTGAATGTTCTGCAGTGGGCCCGCACTCCTCCATCAGCCTCTTGGCGCTTCGACTCGGGACGCGACCGTGAGCGCGGCGGTGATCGTGGTAACGACCGCGGTGAACGCCGTCCTCCTCGCTCTCCCCGTCGCCGATCCCCCAGCCCACGCCGTGCCCGCGACTACTCTCCCCGCAAGGACGACCGTCGCGACCGCGACTACGACCGTGATCGCCGCGACACGCGTGACCGCTCTCGCTCCCCCGACCGTCGGTGAGTAGCTCCATCTTTCCTGGGGCTCCTTCAAGGATCATACTGATATGGCAGCTCCAGTGACCGTGACGACCGCGACAAGGACTACGTTAAGGATGACCGTGACGATCGCGACCGCCGTGATGCCAACGGTGACGACCGCAAGCGTACGTCTTCCCCTTTCCCCACAGCCCCACAACCCCACAGAGCCTTGCTGACCGTCCCTACAGCCCTGGACAGCCCCCCTCCTGTCCACGACGACCTCGACACCGCCGAGTAGAGAGGGACTGGACTATGAATCACCTGATGGAATGAGAGGTTTCTGTTCTCTTCCCCTTCTTTCGGCACTAACAGCACGGAAAATGCTTGGGTTCTTCTTGACTTTCTCATGGGTTTTTAGTATTCGATGCGATACTTCGGCAATCGTGGACGGCGTCGGATGCATGCGAGTCGATTTCATACGGAACGGAAACGGAGAACCCCCTGACTTTTAAGTAGCCAGACTGCGGGAAAAGTCCTTGATCTAGATCACTACCGTAAATGAATGATAAGTAGCTTAACCTGATGAGATATTGCCCACAGATGATTTGCCTGCGAGGAGGCTGGCTGTCCTATGTAAACATCCATGATGCCTCGCCATGTTAGGGAGTCCTCATAGAAGGGTTCTCTGGGAAGATGCTACTGAGCAAATCATTCGCATGTTCCTGCTGGTTCACTTGGACAGTCATGAAGGAGGCCGAATAACAATTGTATGGTTAGCCAAGATCGCCAGAGACATGTGAATGTCCTCTCAACAGCATCTTCCACACTTCCTGACCATGATCGAGGAGGAGCGCATAAAGAACCCTAGGTTGGCACGACTGTGCTTAGGAGGTGTGTTGGGCAATGGGAGAGGCTTCGTGTAAGAGACATGCAGCCCCGCCAGAAGGCAATACTCATTGGAAAGGGGCATTTGTTACGATAGGTGGTGCGCCCGATCCGGCTGGTGTCGTCAACAATACCTTCTTTCTTTAGGGCGACGAGAGGAGTGATCTCGTCAGTGGTCATGGATGATGGTCTTGGGTGATGTTGGTTCGACTCATCACTTGGTGACCTTTTGAGGTCTTCGTGGTCAGGCAACTTGGCTGTCCCGATGCCGTGCCGATGGGTATTTACCTGCCTTGATTCATCGAAATGATCAGCCTGCTCGACTTTCAAGCTGGCAGCGCGTGTTCGCTCACCATTAGGCTCAACGTATTGCTTACTTGTGTGTCGCTCGCTGCTGCTATGATGGACGTATTGAAGCTTCAGGACGAGTCCGCTCATCATCTGCAAGGTCGAATCCCCTTTTGGTGGTGGCCGGACGAGGACACGAAAATACACAGAGGTTGGACCTGCCATTGGTCGAGTCGGAAGTACCGCCCAAGGTAAGTTTACCTACCTAGGTACTCGACAAAAGCACTGAACTCTCAGGGTGGGCTGGGCGGGGGTCTCATTGAAAGGGGCTACGTAAACATGACATGGATGGCTTTTGTCGTCGTAGTGGAAATTGATGTGGGCAATACAGCGGCTACGTGTTGACAAGATACCTGACCTATGTTGACCGATAGGAGGAGCGCTGTGTAAGAAGGAAAATCACCAAGAAGGATGATGCATCATGTCAGGGTCCGGATGGTCGGGGTTCTCGTCAGAGATGCAATTGTCACATGGATCGAACGAAATGGAGAGAGAGAGACTGGTGGTCGGTCAAAGACCATGCACAGGCCTTGTGATGAACACTCTGTCTGGAAATGGGGGACCACCACAGGATATCTTATTACGGTCTTACTGTGAAGAAGTGGACCCTGGTAGGTTTAAATTCGGTGTACTCTCTTGATTGTTGACCATATGGCTCCTACATGTTGGCGATGGTTGAGCAAAGGTGGGAGAACCGAAAACTACTGTTGAAAGATGTTAGAAAACAGATCTTGTCCTCGCACCTGAGTCTACTAATGGTACCTGTGTAAGGGAAGAAGATAGTCACGGTGTTCCGATGGTGCAGTAATGAAGCTTCTTTTTTCACAATAACGAACAACATATTTCGGCTCTTACACTGGAGGACGGATGACCCCTTCCCCCTTCCCACCCTTTCTTGCAAGGCTGTCTTGTAGCTAGTCATTCCACAGGCGATTGTCCCACAGGAGGTTGCCCTACAAGGGGTTGTCCCGGGTCCCTGCCACAGCCGCAACATAAACCGGTGGTGGCTCGGTAGGCTCCTCCGGTGGTCTATCCCCGTCCCTCTTCTCCTTCCTCTCATCATCCGACCCGTACGAAGGAGGCGCATCGCCGTGCTCATTGAGGCCCTCCTCCGTGGATGGTCCACCTCCCATCCGCCCACGACCGGCCAGCCCACTGTCCGGGTGTCCCTCCTCTGGGTGTGCCTTCCGCTGTGATCGCCGCCATCGCTTGATGAAGTAGCAGACCAGGCCGACGCCCACGACCGCGATGTTGAGCGCGACGGGGATGATGATTGCTAGGAAGGCGGGCGGGAGGCCCCTCGAGGTACCGCTGAGAGCGCTTGTGATGCTG
>MUZH01003905.1:0-29698 GCA_003012965.1 Juglanconis oblonga | reverse complement strand
AAAAGGGGGGGGGAAGGGGGGGGGAACCCATAGAAAAACAAACAGAAAGGGGGAAGGGGGGGCAGGCGGTACATTCTAATGCTTCAACCAGATAGGCATTTGATGCATTCTTCATAGCCTTCTACTTGATAGAGTCTATGTCCGCTTTTTTGTTGTCCCAAGCTCCACGTCAACAACCCAGTCTATTCCCAGTTGATACAACGCCACATGCCTGCCTGTCCAAGAACGTCTGAGATCATTCTGTGAACGCTGCCTGTCACTTTGTCCCGGCCCCCGGTTGCGTGTTACACCGTCTGCAGCCCGCACGGCGAGACGGGTACCGAAATGTGGGGATGCAAGCTCAAGTAAGAGGGATGAAAAGCAGTTCGTAATGTAGCCGAATTGTCTAGTCAGTTTCCCGACCGCCTTTCCATGTGCGCGCCTATTGGTAATCATCCAATCCCAGGGCTTTCAAGTCTTTGAGCACCTCGTTCTTGGTGGCGATCTTCTTGAGCTGCGTAACCTCAAGCTCCTCGTTGGCGGCTTTGCGCATCTCGAGGTCCTCGATCGCCCGTAGTTTCTTCTGAAGGGCTCTGACCTTCTTGGCGGTAGGGTTCTGGGCCTGGTTCGCTCCGGAGGGCTCTCCTCCCTGAGCCGGGCCTTGTTCGGCTGTCTCCTGCGGTGCGGCTCGCCCAGATGGTGTGTGATCTCGGTTGTTGTTACGACCGCCACGGGGACCATTGGGAGGCCGGCGCGAGTGGTTCCGGGAGTGGTTGTTCTGTTGACCACTACGGCGATCGCGGTTACCGTCCTCGCCACCAGATCCGCTTCCGTACCCTTGAGGTGGGGGTGCCAAACCGCCCTCGTTGTCACCTGCCTTGCCTTCGCCGTCCTTCGCCTTCTTGTTTCCGCGCTTCTTCTTGTTCTTTAGAGCCGTCTTGGACAAGTTCTCCTCACCAATGGCCTCAGCACCGGGAACAGCGGACCGAGCAGGTTCAGCTCCAGGGACGTCGCGGCGTGATCTTCCGAATCCGTTGACACCAGCGGCGATGGAGGAGCCACCGTTGCTCATCACATGAGCGGCGCCACCCTCATCTTCACGTTTGAAATGGAGCGGCGTCGAGGTCCCGCGCGCACCAGGCGGCCGGTATGCTCCAACAGGTTTAGAAGGAGTCTTGACGGTGGCCTGATAGGCGGCCGCGGACGAGTGAGGATCGGGAACCGAGGTCAAAGGGTCGACCTTGGGCAGCTTGTCGGCGGGTACAGGACGCCACATCACACTGTAGAGCTCCACCATATCCTCATGATACATGATGCGCCCGCTTACATGCCAGAGCTTGACACCGTTATCGACGCGAAGGCGGGGCGATGTCGTGGCCGTCATGATATACGCGTTATCGGGACTCCACTCGCACACGCTGGGGTTGCCGCTCTCAATGGTGCAGACCTTGCGGTAATCCTTCTCGAGATCGTAAATGTCGATCTGGCCGGCCAAGTTTCCAAAGCCGGCGACCAGCACAAAACGTCCGGTGGGGGAGAAAGTAATGGTATTACGAGGGCCCATGGGGAACGACTGGATGGTAGCACCTCGGTGGTTGAAGATGGTGGTTTTGGCGGGCATGTAGCCATAGACGACTCCGAACTCCCTGCCAGTGGGAGACCAGGAGACGTCATGGATGGGACCCTCCTTGTCCAGGGTGACGCGGGCGTCGAAGTCTCCGTTGGCGCTCAGGAGGTAGAGAGTGGTCTCTCCGTAGTAACTCTTGTTGGACTTGTCCACGTCTGTCTGTGCCAGCACAATCAAGCTCGAGCCCTGCTGGTTCCACTTCAGCTGGACCTTGTCGCCCTTGAAGAAAGTCTTCTGAGAGATGGGGCTCGCGAACTGGGGCACGTTGAAGACCTTGACGGCCGCAGGTTGTCCCTAGCACACATGTTAGTAGTTGTCCATTCATTATGAGGACTCAAGAGGCGCGGCGTACCTTTCTCTCCGGCACGAAGACTGCCACATTATGCGACGATCCAGGTGCGAGAGCGAAGTTGGACACACCCTCGACTCTCAGCTTGTTCCAGACAGTCTTGAGGTCATTGCTCTGGTAGAATTGGACCTCGTTGGTAACCAGACGCGCACAGAAAGCCTCGTCGGCCGTGTACTGTAGATTCCAACCGCTCTGCGACTTCTGGACAAATTGTCCCAGCGGCTCCTTGAGCGTGCCTTCGGGAAGGTCCTCAACCGTGCGCCAAATCTTGAGGTTCTTGGTAGCGTCGCCATTCTCATCCTTGGCAGGTCGTTCCAAGGTGGTGAGGTAGGTGCCGAGCGGGGAGAAACCTAGCTCGTTGACCAAGGCCAGGCCGGGCAGCGAGGTCACAATGTCCCCGGTGGTGGCATCGACAACGCTTACGCTGTCGTTAGAGGCCCAAGCAAAGTAGCGACCACAGGCAGAGTATACACAGCACCGGAAGTTCCCTTCGCGCTTGTCGAACCCAGGGACGGGAGAGTACGGAGCAGGCCCTTCGGTGGCATTTCCGGACTTGCCAGCGTTGAAGAGGCCGATCGCCTTCTGGGTGCGGTAGGCAAACTGCAGTGGATTGGCCATGACTAGTCAAAGTCACAGATGATCGTCAATGCAGAATGTGAGTGGGTGGGTTTCGTTCGTTTCGACTGGTTTCAGGAGGCGGGAATAGATTTGTGGTGATGGATTGTTTCGATCTGCTCTCGAGATAGCTCGCGCGTTCGTACTTAAGGGGGGGCAGTTGGACGTCTGTTTCGCGAAGGAAGCTTCTGTAAGACAGGGGCAACGACGGCTCAAATACTGTGGAAGTATTGGAAGCACCTTTGTCTTGGGGGTTGAATGTGCTTGTGACAGTTCACAGTTCGCTGACGAAGCTGGAGTGACTAGATTGGACCGTGTCGACACAGCGCGCTGCTCGTTCAGAAGGGAACAGTTGCGGAGCCGGGAAGGATGACACGGGCGACTTCCAGTTTCGGCGGTATCAGGTGAAGAGGGACGATGAAGGCGTCGCAGTCCTCGCGGAATGGCAGCGATCCGAAGCTGAGCTGGATGAATCGATGAATAGATTGTCGAACAAAGAGGCCTCGGTTCCTCACACACTAACGGAGACCAAGACAGGTGACGCAACGTGGATGGCGGCGAAGTCAGGAGCGCGATCTGCCGAAAGGGGGACAGAAGAGGGGAATGGGGAAACCAGGTGAAAGAAGAAAGATGAGGGAGGGAGAAGGGGAGAGTGGCTAAGAAAGCACCCGCGAAGGGAAGAATTGGCGGCGCGGTGTGTGTGTATGGTGGACCGTTGGGCTGAAGAAGGGGGAAAAGGGAAGAGGAAAACGAAGTCGAAAATTCAAGTCGCAGCCGTGCGTTGTTGTTTTCGGCTGGCCCAATTTTTCCAGGCCTGGCCTGGCCAAGGCTAGGCTTGGCTTGGGCAGCGTCAGCCATAGTCAGCAAGCAGTGGGTGTGATCGAAGTCTGTTAGTGTTGAGCCTGGAAAGACGGCATTTTCCTAACACCACCAGATGCCCATTGTTTTGATCCGGTTATTCGTGTCAGAGATCTGCGCCAGTCCGTATGTGGTCTAGCGGCCGAGATGATTGCCGATGGTGATGAGCCTCCTCCAGCCTGACAGCTCGGCCCCTACCGAATCCAGATCCATTGGTTGCTTGAATCTTTGCCACTGACACCTGAAGATGTGGACATGCGTGGTTGTCTATTCCTTGCTAGTCTTCCTCTGAAGTAGGTAGCCAGCCAGCTGCTGTCGATATATATACTTATACTCACCTCCGGGTCTCTGGCCCCCCTTTCTCCCGGTCAGGCACCGATCCGTTTCCATACATCGTGTTTCTATCTACCAATCATACTTTGAGCATTTCAGCAATGGAAAAGCTGTTCGTGCCATACGGCAGTCTGGATGACCGTTGCGTTCATGTGGTTGGCCCACGTTGGCCTCGGGTCTTGTTCTGTGGGCTTAATGTTTCAGGAACATGTTTTGCAGGATCCCATACTCGCGATATATTTCTGTGGCCACTTGTGCAACAGCACCAGATGGACCCAGCGTACCACTATGGTCACTTATGGATGACCTGCGTCGCGTTTAGGCCTCACCAGTTGCTTGTGTGGGCCAGCTTGTTCATGGCAGCGGGACGATACACTTTGCGCTAGTGTTGTGAAGAAATTCAAAGTGGCTACCTGGCGGTGGCCTTGCCCCTTCGGTTGGAACTGGAGGTCCTCCCAGTCTCTGACCAGTGACAGAGACAGGAACCATGACTACCGCCTGCTATTCGTGCCTCTGGCATCACGCCACCCCCCCTCGCCCGGCGAAAGTGTTCACGTTGGTTGAAGTGCAGATACATAACGTGCTCCGCGGCTTGAATGAGTGGCCTGGGTCGTGCAATACAAATACAGTAGTACATGGTAGAGAGACATCGGAGAGGATTACATGGCTGCAGAGGCGCAACGTATTCGAAAGCACCTCTTTTGTCACCAAGTCGTGCCAATCCAATCGTTCTCACGGTCTTACAGTGTGGGTTGGTGATTCCGGAAATAACGAAAATGACCACGCATGTGGGGCGAGTGAGTGGATGGTTAGGGTTAGACAGACGGGGCACACGGGACAGACGGGGTTTCCCCGCTTGGGGTCTCCCCAGAGATGAAGCTGGGGTAAAAATGGAGAAGAGGGAAATGGATGGAGGTGGGGCCTTCGTCCCTCTCGCGAATCCCTTGCATATCAACATATCTAGTGCACCACTACGGAGGTATGAGGATGCTCCTACATGATGGAGACTTGCCTCTTGGCGACCCGAGCTGCTGGGACCACCGTAACCATCGCAGACCACGCTGTTGCATGGGGAATCCTTGATCGCTGTCCTGCATCGTTGCCCAAAGACGTCTTGATCTCCTACGAGACATCTCGGCTTCCGCCTTTGTCTGAGAAGAGAACGTGCTGCCCCTCCAGAATCCTCCAGAATCCTCCCCTGCACCTCCCTCCGATCTCTTCCCCGGATTGGGCCCCAGATGGCTACCCCGGACTGTTGGTTCCTCGCTTGTGACCTCCTTTGTGCTACGTAGAAACTGGGGGTCTAAGCTCACCTCCAGGCCTCTCGTGCTGGTGAGACCCTCTCTGTCTCTGCCCGGGGACTCGGCTACTATTGACCCGAACGCTTCAGTCTGTCCCTCTGTGGATTCATAGACCTATAGGTACCCTTTAGCTCAGCCTGTGTTCGTGCTGGTCCCATCGCAGTTGCATCTCTTCTTCTATGTTGAGCAGCCTCTGCCCGTGTCCCCAAATCCCGTCTCGGCCAGACTATATACTCTCTTCTCCCTCATCTTGGGCACTTCTCTGATAGTATCCTCCTACCCGCTTCCCACAGCCAGATCCGAGAATCACAAACATGGGTCTGTGGTCTCGAAAGATCACCGTCAGTGACGACGATGTCACCTCGGCTGCTATGCTGACGACGAAGCAGAGTCTGGTCCCCAACCTGCTTGGTGAGTAGAGTAGTTCTGTTGGAAATCGTGCTATCGTAGAAGAAGCCACTTTACTGACAGGGAGACCAGTCACAATTCTCTTCTTCCTCTGGGGCTTTGCCTACGGTCTCCTCGATACCCTGAACTCGCATTTCCAGCAATCGCTCAACATCTCCGCCAGCGAATCCTCAGGCTTGTCCGCTGCCTACTTCGGTGCATACTTTGTGTGTCCCTTGACTATATCGGGCTGGATCTTGAGAAGATATGGCTTCCGGGTCACCTTCATGACTGGTCTTGCCGTTCTAGCCGTTGGTAGCCTGCTATTTTGGCCATCCGGCGTCAAGGAAAGCTTCGGGGGATTCTGCGGATCCATGTTCGTTGTCGGCATGGGCTTATCGACCTTGGAGACCGCTGCGGACCCGTGAGTCCGCCCTTGCTTGGTATCCTCACCAGATTCGTACGGCTTTTGACCTGACAACACTTCAGTTTCCTCTCCATTTGCGGGCCTCCGAGACACTCCGAGATCAGACTCAATCTTGCACAGGTGAGGTCGCCTCGCCCCCTTCGCCGCGGTTGGTACCTGCTCTAACTAACACACACTACACAGGCTGTTCAAGGTGTCGGGTCATTTGTTGCCCCCCTTCTGGCATCGCGCGTCTTCTTCGCCTCTACGGTTGACACCAGGCAGGGTCTGCAGAATGTGCAATGGGTCTATCTCGGCGTTGCTTGTTTTGTCGCCCTTCTGATTATCCTCTTCTGGCTGGCGCCAATGCCCGAGATCACAGACGCTGACATGTAAGTCCCCATCCGCTGCAGACTGTGATCTGATTGTCACGATGCTGACCCTACTATTGAAGGGGAGTCCAAGAGAATGTCATTGGTGATCACGATGTAGGGCCATTCCGGAAGCAGACCAACCTCTTCCTCGCCGTCTTCTCGCAATTTTGCTACATCGGAGCCCAAGTGTCTGTTGCTAATTATTTTATCAACTTTGTCAAGGGTATGTGTCTCGAGGTTCCTGTCTCGAGGTTCCCCACTTTTCAGACGCTCGTTGTCTCCTCTCTATACTTGCTCAATATCCTGTCTGGCTTCATGCACGACGGATGGCTCGCAAGACACAGTGTGGCCCTCCAATGCCCTTCAAAGCACATGATTGCCTAGAATCCTAATCACTAACTTCGTGCGCCCATAGAAACCGCTCCGGCAGGCATAGACCAAGACACCTACGCATCCTACGGCTCGGACATGTTGGCCGTGGGCCAGGGCCTCTACGCCTTTAACCGATTCGTTACCGGCTTCCTCCTCATGATCCCGGCCTTCAAGCCCCGCTTCATTCTCGCCGCCTACCTCTTCTTCTGCTTCATTTTCGTCGTCGTCGCCATCACCACGACCGGCCACGTCTCCATCGTCATGCTGATCATGGTGCTGTTCTGGGAGTCCGCCTGCTTTGCGACGATCTTCACCATGGGTCTGCGCGGTCTCGGTAGACACACCAAGCGTGGCGGCTCGTTCCTGGTGGCGGCTATTTCCGGAGGTATGGTGTTTCCTCCTATGACTGGAGCGATTGTCCAATATCACAATGCACACATCGCCATGGCCATCCCCATGATGGGATATATCTTGGCTTACGTCTACCCGGTGTATGTCAATTTCTTCGCGAAGGATATGTTGGACAGCCACCGTACGACGGAGGTCGGTATCAAGCCAGTGGATGAGAAGGTGCTTCAGCTGGAGCCGCAGGATAGCAGGGTGGAGAACGTAACGGGCGACACCAAGGCGGCGCAGAATACAGAGCCTAGGGAGTTGCAGGTTTGAGGGAGTCCCTTTCGGGAGAATGGGAGAGGTGTAGAAATGGATTGTAGTGTTCTTGACCATCCTTGGGGGACAGCCTCGTAAATTACGCTGAAGTGACTCGAATGAGAGAAGTGATATACTAAGCCTTCTTGTAGGGTGTCATGACAAACATCAGATCACCACTAAATTGGGCCATCACTCTGCGGCCCCTTCGTGTGCTGACTTGTCTGATGTGTGTCCATCATTCAGTCGTCTTACTACACAGTGTTCACCCAGTACGTCCAAACGAAACGGCTGTATCAAGAAGCTCGCTCATCTACGGGTACTCATCAAGCATATACCCCCGAACCCACTTACAAAGCTCAAAACCAAACCCACGCTCTCCCCCCCCTCCTCCTCGAAAAACGCCACTTTCACATATCTTCTCTTTTCAAACTCGCTCTTCCTGAGGTTTCGCCTTATTGGCTCCGTCTCTGAAGGACTCACTTCTGACGGGCATCCTCAACAGCGGCGCCTCATCACCAGGCAGTGAGTATTACAAAGGAGTGGCTCTGTAGGAAAATGTGATCGTATGACGGGGATTGTTACCAAAGACTGGCCATAATATCGTCTCGTCCTGGTATCATCCGTTCACGGACTCTCCAAATAGATACTCTTTCGTTCGTTGTTAGCAATACCCCGTTCTTCAAGCTGATGGGATTGCACGCATAGAGTTTTCCGACACGGCGAGAAGCCCATCATCGGGTGCACCCTTCGAACATGATCATGATGCTTGACCTCCATTTTCTATTGGGTAGGTATGTAATGCCGAGTGAGCGGTGTATTCTTTCCAGCTAGAGCCAAGTCGACTGTGATACATCATTTGATCGTTTAGAGTGGAAAGTTTTCTTTTTATATGAGGCTGAGAGGACCCGCGCACGGATTTTGCCTCCTGAAACCCCTCGCCACTCCCCTCCCCCTAAACGCCGTCCTCTGTCGATTTCGCTTCTACATAATCATCTGTCCTCCCTTACGCATCCACGAACTTCTTGACGTTGTTCAACCAAGCCAGGTACTCTCTGTGCTCCTTCAGGTCCATGTAATCAGGCACAAACACCGCCAGCGCGGAGTTGATGCCACGCTCATCCAAGTACTGCTCCATCAGCAATTGCAGGTCCTCGTCCAGGGTGCCGAATGGCGGGCCGGGGTAGACATCGCGCTCCTTGTGGACGGCTTCAGGGGTGGCGCTGTGGGCGATGGCCGGGTCCTGGTAGTAGTACATGTTCTCGACGATAATCGAAGCATCCTGGGCGATAGCGTCGATGTTGAGAGCACCCTGGCCTTCCTTCTCGACCACGATGTTCAGCCGGCACGTCACGTTGGACTCGGAATCGCCGACCTCGTCGCCCTCTTCGCCCTCCTCGGCGTTCTCTTGCGCGCGCTCCGTCATGTTGTCCATCAGGTCGCCGTCCTCGTCGCTCATGGCCGAATCGTCCTCCATCATGTTGTTCTCCATGTCGGCAATGTCGGCGATCGTGAAGGTGACGGTGATCCTGCAAGCCGGAATATTAGCACCGACCAAGCAAACGTAGTAAGATACCGCGTCTTTGGGCTAATACTCACTTCTCGTTACCGTACGTGCGGCTAAGCACAACATCCTGCATGCCGGGGGTGTCCTTAATGTCAAAGGGTCCGTTCTCGAGGAAATCCTTGACGCTCACGGGCAGCGACTCGCTCTCCTTCACGCTGGACTCGAACTCCATCTCAGCGCTGAGCTTTGCGCTCAGCTCGCTGTCAACATTGCCCGCAGGTGCCATGCGCAGCAGCGAGGTGGAGAAGGCTGAGATCTGGGAGCGGACGGGCACGCATTGGGCGCGCAGGAGGGTGCTGGGCCTGGCGATGGCGGCAGGTCTGGCGACGCGGTGGAGGGCGCGGGGCGCAGAGCGCGCTAGTGCTCGCGCAGAGAACATGTTGGCTGTGTTGGCAGGAAGACAAGGGAACGAAAGGACAGAATGGGTATCGAAATCAGATTGTCGCGGTCGCAGGTGTTGAGAAGGAGAAGTCGAATTTTCGCGGTGCCAGGATGTTGCGCCTGTGATGATAGAATTTCTGCAAGCGGGAGAGCCAGAGAAAAACTTCTGATCTGCTCGGATGACTAAGCGAGCAAGGTTTCTACCATAGGCCCCCCCCCCGGCTACCCCTGCGCTCAACTGCACTTCGACCCTTGATTTCGAACTTCTCGGATCGTGTGATAGATATTGTCGGATTAAAAGCATTTAAACCAACCCGGTCAGTGATTTGTGTATTCTATTGTGCAATGCAAGGTGAACAGCGGCTCGGGCAACAAACGGTACTGGATGAGGACGGCCGGAACCCACAGACGCAAGAGACTCTCACTTTATGAGAAGATTCTTTTGAACACAGCACTAAAACTTGAGACGAGACAAAACGATGCCCATACTTCTGTCCTCGCCTACATGTTGACTAGATTTCCCGCCCAGATGTGGCTTGATCTCTTCGCACGTCCAGTTCATCATAAGCCATCTGCATAGACTTCACCCCCTCTCCCTTCCTACCCAATACCCCTCGAGATAGCTCGCCAGGTATTCGCATCATTGTCCAAGAGGACAACCTCTGCGATCCTGTGGAGATTTGGTCGCAGCCTCGTCCCTACATTTCCAGCACTGGCTCGACGTCTCGCTCGTTTCGTTTTCTGCGGTGCGGCAACTGCCAAAGACTCCAAGCGCTTTGGCGTACACGCATATGTTCTCGGAGATCAGGATAGTCTCCTGATCTTTGCAGACCGAGCAAACTCTGACATGGGTTGTGAAGTTGCACATGGTTGGAGATATCAGCAGTCATTCTAATCGCTACTGAGCCCAAAGAACTCATTGTGACGGCGGAGCAGAGGCGAGTGCGAGTGTCGGTGTTCCCTTATCTTCTTTTCAAAATTGCCACAGGGTAGCTTGGAGGCCAAGACAACAGACTCGCAGTTTCACTGTTGTCATAGTCGATCGAAGACTTTATTCCACTATATCCAGAAGGAGCCCAAGGCGAAGCGGATCGGCGGAGCAATCCTCGCGTTGACTTAATGTCTCGTCTCTTGATCCCTGTGCCACTCGCCATGTTCATCAGAGCAGCCATTGAAAGGCTTCAATATCGCGGAAAGCTCGGTGTCGGTCTGTAGTCCGGCTTAGGAACCGAGGTCGAGCTCCATGAATGGACGGTGGTTGGCACCCAGCACCCAAGCCTCCTCGGTAGAGCAAGACTAGTAGATTGCACAAGAGACCCGAAGCCTTCTAGTCAAGTCAAATAGTATATCTGGCGGTCTATAGGGTGGGAGGTATGTAGTCGTTGAGAGAGAGAGAGAGGCGGTGGAAGTTCATAGTGGACGGATCTGGGAGAGCGAGAGACAATCCGAAGGCAGCCAACAGCTGAGGCGAAACCCAGCTACTTTGGCTCAGGGCATATCGACCAGGTTCGTCGCTCATATTCGGGTAGCTGCCTATCTCATATAAATAGGTCACAACAGGCCAATGACGATGACGGGAAGGCCCCTTGCCCTCTTTGGGTCCCACGGAGCAAGGTCGCATTAGTCTCGTAGCACGGCAGGCCTTGCTACTCGTGCGGCGACGAAGAGATCTCTGGCTCATATGTCCGGTGTGTTGGAATTTAGCCCGTATGTCTGGTCTCGGGCTGTCAAAGCCACGTCCGGCATGGTGCGCCAGTGTGCTTGAGTCTCAGTCATAAGCTGAACGCCATCACAGGTTCGAGGATCGGAGAAGCCCTGCCGCGGGAGTGACGCCAAGTCGCCTGGGATTGACGAAGTAAAGCTATCAATGGCTGATAAGCGCTGGAACTGGATCAGCGCTGAAGAGTGAGAGCTGGCGGTTTCAGGCGCACCAGAGGTAGGTAGCCGGGGGCGGTCGATCCAAAAGAGACAATTTCTCGAAGTGTCTCTAGTCACAGCCGGGCGATGAATAGAGAAGTAGGATCAGCCAGGTGGCTCAAAGATGGGTATCGTGGAAACATTGAAAAAGAGCGGCAACAAGACCAGGAAGACGGGCATCCAGTGTAGGAGTGTCACTGAGCGCTGGGCGGGAATGTGGAGGGCCTGGCGTCCCCCGCCTTGGAGATACGAACCCAAGACAAGGAGGCCAGGAACGCCCAAGACCCTTCCCATCTGTTCAGCAGATCGATGTTGTCCTGCGTCGAGAGATCCGGAAGAACTTAAAATATGGTAAGTAAGCATTTGATGATTGAGCAAGACGCAAGGCAAGGTGCAACCTACAGAAACCGGTTCGATGCTCCTTCTCCAGGGCGTGGATTTTCATCTTGAGCATATCCTCTCTGACGCTTGCCGGTCTTCCGGGCCTGCGTGTCTTCTTTACGGCATCGTACTCTTCATCGTATTGATGTACGTATCTGACATGGGGTCAGAACATAAGCCGTGAGAGATGGGGTACAATACCCACTGGTTGATGACATTTTGGATCTTGTCCGTATCCAAGGGGCGGTTCTCATTCTCCTGGGCAGCCTTTTGAAAGAAAGTGACTCTCTCGACTGAACGCAACATCGAGTGTCAGCAAGAGCAAGACTGACATGCCAGTGTTCGCAGACAGGGCGTGTTAGGGGACGGACTCAGAGGCTTATCGTGTTTCTTCCTGGCGGCGGCGAGTTTCTCAAGACGATCATCACGAACTTGCGCCTTGTGAAGCCGCTTGGAGTCGCGGGAGTACTGATGCAGCGCATCGATTGCGCCGTGCCTCTTCTTGGCGATCTGCTTCCTGGTCTTCTCGAGTGACTTAGGCATCTTGTTGTCGAGGGTTGCGGAAGATCTGTAACGCGTCCTGTGCGGTTGTGGTGAATTGGTCTCTAACTGGGAGTTGCGATTCGACTTTTTTTCTGTTAGTGCCGGATCAGAGTGGGGAGTCACCTTGCAGTTGAAGTGGGCCTCTGGCAGGGAGCTCCCTGGATGTCAGCAGCCCAATGGGAGTTGCGTTGCTAGGGAAAACGTGGAGAGCGGGAAAGAGCGTGCCTGGTGCTAGCTGGATTAGGAAGTAAGCTTGGATTCACTAACTAGGTACACACGACGTGCAGTCTGTGGTAGCCACGGGCTACTGCGTATTGAGTAGTACCGTAGTACCGTAGTACCGTAGTAGGTAAACTTTGGGGCACGTCGCGGTACGGAGCAGCAGGTACCGCAGACGCGCCTGCTGAAGTCCGGCCGCCCAGGCAAAGTTCCACTTTGCAATCGCATCGCGGGGGATCAATTGGCTTCCCTCGCGTCTTTGTCTTTTGACCAACTTGGACACTGCAATCTTGCTGGGTCTCGTCTGGTCCTGGGTTCTTATCGCATCCTTTGCGAGCATCTACAACTTTGCCTTTCTCTGTCCTGCGTCTTGCGTCCTGCGTCCTGCATCCTGCGTCCTGCGCCCTGCGCCCTGCGCGACCGCCGACAAACAAGTCTCTGCAGACGCAGAGTAAACACGGCTTCAATCGCATGTCACTGTCTCGACCTGTACAATACCATCCGTATCCTTCGCACATGGCCTGACTTGACGAGCTGCCTGCCACCGTCAACCATCTCGGCCCCGGCCTCTCAGCCAAACCCTTCATCGGTGAAGGGTCAACAAGATGGGCATTCAGGGTAAGCCCTATTGCATCCGCTCATTGTCCATTGTCCTTGGCTTGGCCCACAGCAATTTGACACAATACTCCAGGGCTCCTCCCTCTTCTCAAGTCTATCCAGAGGCCAACCGAACTCAAAAAGTTCTCTGGAGAGACGCTCGGTGTCGATGCCTACGGATGGCTGCATCGAGGTGCTGTTGGCTGTGCCATTGAGCTTGCTCAGGGCAAGCCCACCAGAAAGTGAGAGCATCTCCACCCATTTTGGCCTTGGGATTGTCCACCTTCTGTTTGGTCCCGTCTAACCCACTTCTAGATATGTCGATTTCGCCATGCACCGTGTCCGCATGGTGAGGCATTTCGGCGTCACCCCCTATATGGTCTTTGACGGCGACTTCCTACCCAGCAAAGCCCGCACTGAGGCGTCTCGCGCCAAACGCCGTGAGGACAGCCAAAAGGCGGGCCTTGAACTGCTCAAGGCAGGCAAACCTTCTCAGGCTCAGCTCGAGCTGCAGAAGGCCATCGACGTCACCCCCGAGATGGCCCGGCACCTGATTGAGGAGCTCAAGAAGGAGGGCGTCCCCTACGTTGTCGCCCCCTACGAAGCCGATGCACAACTCGTCTACCTCGAACGCCAGGGACTCACCAACGGCATTATCTCCGAGGACTCCGATCTGTTGGTCTTCGGCGCCAAGCGCCTGCTCACCAAGATGGACCAGCACGGCCAATGTGTCGAGATCAACCGGAGGGACTTTTGCGCTGTGCGAGAGATCTCGTTGACGGGCTGGACCGACGACCAGTTCCGCCAGATGGCAATCTTCAGTGGCTGCGACTACCTCGAAAGCATCGGCAACATGGGACTCAAGACAGCTTACCGAATGATGCGCAAGTACAAGACACCAGAACGTGTCATCCGCATGCTACAGTTCGATGGCAAGTTTCGCGTCTCCGAGAACTACCTGGCACAGTACAAGCAGGCCGAGTTGACTTTCATGCACCAACGTGTGTTCTGTCCCGAGAAGCAGCTGCTCGTCCTTCTGACTGAACCGCACCCCTCGTCACAGTTGGATGTCGAGGAGATGCCCTACATTGGAGCGCGAGTGGAGACCGAGCTTGCCAAGGCCATCGCTGTCGGCGACGTCAATCCCATCACCAAGGAGCCCATTGTTGTGGTTGCTTTACCGGACAAGCCAAGGACCAATACCCCCACCACAATGAGAGCAGCAGTCGCGGCACCTGGTCAGGGCAGGCCGGCGCCAGATAAGCCCATCGACTCGTACTTTAAGGATCACAGACGCATTCCCATGGGAGAGATGGACCGCAACTGTTTCTCGGTTGACCCCGAGAGGGTGGCTGCTCTTACACAAAACGGATTGACTCCGCGCGTCTTTCCCTTGCCTCGGCCGTATCTCGACGATACCGACGTGTCTTCGGCACCACGTCCGTACACAGGGTCGGCCATATATCGCCGCCGCACGGAACCGATTTCCAGGACACTTCGGGATCTTGATCCTGCGTTCGACTCGTCCACAGCCCGCCGAAGAATGGTCGCCTCGGCGAGACGCATCTCAGATGCCGAAGCGAGACCACCGAAGAAAGCCCGGCTGTGTGAAGACGATTCTACAAACGGGGTACCTGATGGGCAAGTTGAGAGGAGCAAATTCTTCCAGCCTCATGATGACGCCCACTTCATGTCGGATGACTCCATCGAGGAGGCTCTGGCCAGTCTGCCCGACATAGGGGATGAGTGGAAGGGATCAAAGGTTTCAGGAACACAGCAGACGCTTCAGATCTTCCAGGACGAGGCTGCAACGGAGCAGGCGACCATGTCGGAGAACCCAGGAGCTAAAGATGCCGAAATCATTGCGGAGGGTCCAGTGCAAGACCCATACGCAGATCGCTACATCGAAGACGAATCGAAGACCAAGACCGGTTATTCAGCTGGAGAGGCATCTGGAAAGTCGTTGCGTAGAGTGCTTAAAGAGTTCTCATATACGCCGAACATGCCCAAGACCACGAACGGGACGCGAATGATTTTCGGCCTGCCCACCCCGGCGTCCAGCGACCAGGTGCCACAGACGAGATCGCTCCCTCCGACGCCTAGCGAAACTCCCTTGCAGACACCGCTACAACGCATGGGAGCCGTGGCCTTGCAACGGAACAGGGCCGGCTTTTCGCCCGTGACACAGGCCCGAAAGTCAAGGGTTCCGAAGAAACGACCGAGCCTGGCGGAGTCGCTCGACAGCTTCCCGATTAACCCGTCTTTTGTGCCACTGCCGAAAGTGGACCTGGAAGAGGTCGAGGCTCTGAACAAGGCCGGTGGCAGCGAGGATCTGATCATTCCCGATAGCGACGAGGAGAATGAGCCTCCTGCTGAGATGGCCACCGGGAAGGCAAACCCGAGCGGCAGACTGAATCTCTCGAGATTTGTGTTTTCTTGAGTTGGGGTCGAGACGGCCACATTCACGATTGTTGCTCGTGTACAATTTCTATGATGATGATCAAGAGTTGACGGCCGCGAACGCGTGTGCTCGACAGCCTCGGAGACTCATGTTATTGGGGTTCGGATAAGTAGTTGGTTTGTCAAGGCATAGATAGCATAGCGCATGGAGTCTTTACGGAGGTGCTTGCAGAAGACATGCATACAGCACTGCTGGTGTAGATAGATACCATGGATCGCCGACGGTGCGGGCAGGCGTTTACGGAACACGACGGAGGCAATCGATGAACGGAAATCAAAACGAAAAGGGGATATTGCATGAGGGAAAGTATCCATGGCTTGGGAATGATAGGGTATAGGGAGCCTTTGCTTTTATATACCGTTCTTAGTTCAGCAGTTGCATGTTCACTACTGCGGCACCTCTTGTCCCCGACTTCGACTCCATCTTATTGCAGAAGACACATCCTGAGTCTAAATAAATGCATTATTGGCTAAGATGCTTACGCTGCTCTACCAGAATGATCTCTACCGGGGTGAGATATGAGCCGCTGCTGAAGTCTCTTGGGCGCATGGGTTTTACCACCTCTTTGGAGCTGACACACCGCCTGACGTGAACGTTCTCGTGTGGATGGCGGCCTGTGACCTCTCTCTCTCCAGCTTGGCAAGGCCTATCCTGTCTGTCATGGGCGTCGCCGCGATGATGTTGTCAAACTCGTCATCCTCGTCCTCGCCATTGTCAGAATCTGGTTCTGCCTCTTCGTCGACCTTCATCTTCTGGTACCGTTGCTGCGGTCTTGGTATCGTCTCTGGCCGCTTCTTGTCCGCTTTGGGATTAGCGAACGTTTTTGATGCGAGCACTTTTCTCCGTATCTCCTCCATGGCCGCATCGTCGTCGCTATCGTCGGATATCGCGAAGGGGTCCTTTTCCTCCTCGGCGGCTTCAGCTGGGGTTGGATCTGGCTTCTTGCCAAGGTAGATGCCATCAACGCTGCCATCGTCGTCTTCGCCTTCGTCGTCGTCTTCGTCTTCACTACCCCCTTCCTCATCATCCTCTTCCTCGTCTGACTCAGGCATGGCCCTCCGGTTGACATTCCCACTCTTCCACATATCACCATCGCTGCCCTCCTCCCGATTGTCGGCATACTCCTTCTCCAACCGTTCCATCCACTCCTCCTGCGCCTTCTTCACACCATTCTCATCCTCGCACGCCGCATACTTCCTCAACAGCTGCGCGTTAATCTTCAAGAAGGCCTTCCCATAACTAAACGGCTCCAGCACCTGCTCCGCCCAATCCAGGTGGCCACAAATGGCAAACGCGGCGGCCAGCGCCTCCGCACAGTTCAGGCGCCACGGCTTGCCGTAGTTCACAGTGTTCGCTGCGACCAAGTACGGCAGCAGCCGCTCGCACTTCCCGCCGACCTTGTTCCACTGCACCTCGTTGGTCCGCGCCCAGCTGCACTCGACCACGGCGGCGCCATACGTGTCCATAAGGTCCTTGTCCGCGGGGGAGATGGTGTGCTTGCCGTTGGGCGTGATGATGACGCCGTTGTGTCGCTGGCCGAGGTGCAGGTCGCGCATGAGCCCGGCCCTCATGAGGCGTTTGCCGGAGCAGCGCTTGGGGTCGCAGTGGCCGAGGTCCCAGCAGGCGGCCTTGAAGGGGGGTTTGGGGCGACGGGCGGATGAGGAGGGATCAGAGGGGTCTTGGGACTCGTCGTTGTCGCCGTTTTGTCGCGGGGGACCGTTGCGCCTGGCGTCTTTGGGGTGGACGCTGAAGGTCTTTTTGCTGCGGGGGTCTTTCTTGTGGCGGACCATTGTGACGGAGAAGGGGACGATAGGACGGTGGGGATCGTAGTGAATGTTGCTGCTCGACTGTGGGGAGGAGTATGTTGTGTAAGAAGAATAGCGAGTGTATCTCTTTGTCCTAGTATTGTTGTCGTGAGTCCAAGGACGAGTTGCGCTAGTCCCGGGGGGTGACAATTTTTGGACAATTTTTAGAGGGGCAACTTGGACAAGCAAGCCATTGACAGGGGGTAAAGCTAAAGCTAGTATCCGGGCAGGTGCTGTTGGCCCCCAGCCCAATTTCCCCTCCTCGCAGGGCAAGTGGCTCACAGCCAGGCTTGGCGGATGCCGTAAGTTCGCGAACGAACAGCTTACCACATTCCAGCCCGCAGCCTCAGTCAGTCCATCACTTGCAACACCTCCCCCATCACGCTGACGGCTCCTCTCACCAACACTTTCCAAACACAAGCTCGAGGTCCCAAGCGCGAGCGACCATCCCGCACATCATCCTAGGCAGTCACGGCTATCCCGGCTGAGCTGTGATCGGTCACAATCCACACGCAGAGACTCTGTCCACGTCCGGAAGAGGCTTGTGACCGATCACGACCCCAGCCGCGGAGGCACTTTCCACGTCCAGAAGAAGCAAACAGCCACTCAACCCGGCGGCCACGCAGCTGTCACGATGGAGGCCGCCAGCGCAAGGGCGGCCGCCAGGGACCCGTGGGGAGGATGGGGCGGCCACGCTCCCTCCCAGCTCCAGCGCTTCATCCAGGCCGCCTGCAGCCCCGAGAACTACGAGCCCAACCTGGCCCTGAACCTCGAGATCGCCGACCTGATCAACTCCAAGAAGGGATCCGCCCCGCGCGAGGCTGCCGTGGCCATTGTCAACTACATCAACCACCGCAACCCCAACGTCTCCCTGCTCGCCCTCAACCTGCTTGACATCTGCGTCAAGAACTGTGGCTACCCCTTCCAGCTGCAGATCGGCACCAAGGAGTTCCTCAACGAGCTTGTCCGGCGCTTCCCCGAGCGTCCACCTATCCGGTACAGCAGGGTGCAGATGAAGATTCTGGAGGCAATAGAAGAATGGCGCAGCACCATCTGCGAGACGAGCAGGTACAAGGAGGATCTGGGTTTCATTAGGGACATGCATAGGCTGTTGAGTTATAAGGGATACACCTTTCCGGAAGTGAGGAAAGATGATGCGGCTGTCCTGAACCCCAGTGATGTGAGCCCACAGTTCCCACCATCTCGGTAGTGTCATCAACGCTAACCTCCCTGCAGAACCTCAAATCAGCCGAGGAGATGGAGGAGGAAGAACGCGAGGCTCAGTCAGCAAAGTTGCAGGAGCTTATCCGACGCGGGCAACCCGAGGACTTGCAGGAAGCCAACCGGCTCATGAAGATCATGGCTGGCTATGATACAAGGTCAAAGGTCGACTACCGCGCAAAAGCTGCTGAGGAGGTGTCCAAGATTCAGGCCAAAGCAAAATTGCTGGAGGAGAGGCTGGCCGAATTCAAGCAGGGAGACAAGATGACGGACGGCGATGTCTTCGAGGAGCTCGCGTCATCCCTTCAAAGCGCCCAGCCCAAAATCCAGAAGATGTGCGAGGAAGAATCCGATGATCATGAGGCTGTGGCGAGACTGTTCGAGATCAACGACAGCATACACCGAACCGTGGAGCGATACAAGCTGATGAAGAAGGGGGATCTGGAAGGTGCCTCCAAGATTGCCAAGGGAGAGCATGTAGCTTCAAGCGCCGCCGTCAAGAGCGCCGCACAGGAACTCAACCTGATCGACTTCGATGGGGATGCCGGCGCTAATGGCCCGGGCAGTGGGAATGCAGGTTCCAGTGGTGGAAATCAGGCTCAACCGGCTGGTCTCGAAGACGACTTGCTCGGCTTGTCTATTGGGGAATCAGAAGCGGGCAGCAGTTTTGGCCAGACAGGAGGCATCTCCCTAGGATTTGGAAACAACACCAGTGAGTGGCTGGCAGCAGTCGCAATTCTTAGGCAGGACTCGGCTAACCCAATACGCCAGACATCCCAGGACCGGCTCTACTGTCTTCCATGACAGAAGACAACAGCGCCAAGGGTCCTCTATCAACATCTACACCACCTCCGCCATTCGCCGCCTTCTCCGCCTTCAACTCAGGCCCCTCCACCT
Source organism: Juglanconis oblonga (assembly GCA_003012965.1). NCBI lineage: Eukaryota > Fungi > Ascomycota > Sordariomycetes > Diaporthales > Juglanconidaceae > Juglanconis > Juglanconis oblonga. The sequence continues at coordinate 10,460 of MUZH01003905.1, read as the reverse complement.
CAAAGAATAACACTCCTCGACCGCCTAATTACCAGTCGTCCGCGTTCAACCCTCCAGCAGCACCAGCGGCCGACCCATTTGCTGCTCTCGCCTCATCCAATTTCCCCTCGCAACCGGCCGCACCGGCACCGGCACCGCAAGCCAATGACGACGATGAGTGGAACTTCGCGTCAGCGCTGCCCACAGAGACACCTGCGCTGCCACGGGAGAAGAAGACCGTCGTCAGCAACACGAGCCTCAAGATCGACCTGCTGGCGAATCGAACAACCGGCACGTCAAACAGCATTAGCCTCCTGTTCGCCTTTAGCAACAACACGGCCCAGCCGATCAGCGAACTTCACTTCCAGCTAGCTGTAACCAAGGTTTGTCGCAGTCCTTGGAGTTGTTTCACCGAAACAGAGAGTAACCACTGACATGCGACCAGGGATATGAGTCACAACTCAAGCCCCAGACAGGGCGGTCATTGGAGGCCAAGCAGAGCCGTGGGATTACCCAGTCGATCGAAGTATGGCACGCGGGGGACAAGAGCAAGAAGGTCGAGTCCGTCAAGCTGAGGTGGAGGGTGGCCTACAAGGTCGGAGGGAAGGCGATGAGTGAGATGGGCGAGATCCCAGAGTTCAGTATCACGTAACATGGCAGTTGAGCGAGCGAGCTTCCATTTCCTTCCACTGTAATACCACAAAAGGCTGTGAGAATGGAGGATTTGGAAAATCGATTTATTCTGAGAGGGGTCATCTTAGAGTCTTGATGGAGCAGAACAGAATATTGACTTCTTCTGTGGACTGCCAAGTTGAGTTTCAGAGTTTCAATAGTGACAGGACCGCAGTGCTGCTTGTGGAGAAGTATCGGTGGCATTTGTTGATATGGAGACTATATCTTGTAATCTATCCCCAGGGAACGTCTTTGGAAGGGCCGATTTGGGCAATATGAGCATTTGCACCCGGAGGAATGAATGTAGGCGTGTTACGGGCAGTATTCGGAGAACAGCTGTAGAATACGTGCCAACTGGTGCCGACGTCTCCTTGAAAACTCATACTGATTGATACCTTAAGTACAGCCAAGGCTTTTCAAACTGGCATGCATGTAACGAGGAAGCCTTATCTTTATGGGTATGCTTATAATCGTCAGGTGGCTGGTGGTTTTTTTTGACGCTGTTAATATAACTATAAAAGCTCCTTCATACAATAGAGAATGCTCGAAAGCTTAGCACCCAAGATTACATAGTCTTATAACCGTTACTTCCCCTTTTATTCAGACAATGCAGTAGCTCTCACATGTACTGATCCTGGACTTCCCCCGATACAGAGCGTAGTGGGGTGACTATTGCGCTTTGTGCATATCTTATCGGCTTCAATCGCCCACTCTCTGAATCCCTCCTTCAGATCTTTCCCCTTTCCTTTCCCAACTCAACAAGTCAGCCTCCATAATCCTTCTTCCACACTTCATCTCCCTTCCATAGAATCTATCACGCTATGGGTTCTGACAGATACTCGAGGCGCGACAGGTCTCGAAATCGCGACGACGACCGGGAGCGCCGGAGACGGCGCTCTCAAAGTCCTGATTCCAGACGACACAGATCACGCGACAGGGGTGACCGGCGGGACTGGAGAGCCAGAGACTCGCGTTCACCAGGAGAGGATTCCTACAGGGATCGAAGACGCCGTCCTGTGGACGACGACTCAGACGACAAAGCTAGAGACCCCCCCAAGCGGAAGCACAGACGAAGTCGCTCAAGGTCACCTGTGGATGAAGACGAGCCTAAGGACCGGGAGAGGCGTCGACGACGTCACCAAGACACTGTGGACAACGAGGGTCCGAGAGACAAACAAGTCGCCGTCAGGCGGGGTGGCCCTCTCCCGTCACAAGCAGATTCCTTTGCCGTCTCCAATGGCGAGGAACCCGAGAAGCCCAAAGAAAAACCAAACTTTGGCACCACGGGTCACCTCGCGGCAGCCTCCAACTCGGTCGCGCAAGCAGATGGGACGACAATCACGCTCAAGTATCACGAACCGCCAGAGGCGCGCAAGCCTCCGCCTCGCGACCAGTGGAAGCTCTTTGTGTTCAAGGGCAAGGATATCGTGGACACCATCGATCTCAGCAACCGAAGCTGCTGGCTCGTGGGACGAGAGCCAGCAGTTGTGGATATGTTGGCTGAGCATCCCAGCATCAGCAAGCAGCATGCTGTCGTCCAGTTTCGGTACACGGAGAAGCGGAACGAGTTTGGCGACAAGATTGGCAAGGTGAAGCCCTACCTCATCGACCTGGAGAGCGCAAATGGCACACAGCTGAATGGAGAGGGGGTGCCTGATCGGAGATATCTCGAATTGAGACCGAAGGATGTGGTCAAATTTGGGGACAGCACGAGAGAGTACGTTGTCATGCTCTCCAGGGATTGATCGGATCATCTGATCTGCTTGATTCGGCTTACCATTTTTCATCAAAACTGAGTCGAACCCTTGGCTTCGAGTCGTCGCGTCGTTGTAAGCGCCCTCGGATCGTCTGTCGTCTCGTGACCCAGGGAGAAGTCGGGCGGGACAATCGGTGTGGATGCACCGATGTCGTACGCCATCTAATAAGGAGGCTCTGTTCTGTGTGCGAGTGTTACCTCGTCCACATGCCATCTCAGATCAGCACTTCAACCTGAATGACCCTGTCAGGGTTCTGAGGTGTCCCTGGAGAGTTACCATCCACCCAGTCGGCGGGTGACAACTGCACCTACGGCTATCTCCCGAGACACAAGGAGGGCTGACCTTGGGACTTGTGCGACATCTCTGAGGTCGCTCATCTAGTCTGTCCCTCGCGGATGCCTAGTCCGATGAGGCTAACGCACACATTTCAGTCTCACGGGCCTAAGTAGACCGAATAGACTCTCTACCATGACCCGGTACGACTCGCCCGACAACGCAGCCTCGGGCATCATTTCCGATCACCTATGACAAACCTATCGACTGGCAAGAGAAAACACAAGAGGGTCGTCAGACCGAAGAGGCAGGCTGTGGCCGTGACCTGCCGCAGTAACAAGATGCGTCACGACGTTGTTGCACCAGCCCGTCTTTGGCCGACCCTGGAGAGATCTTGTTGGTTCACTTGAATCGCGAACTATCAAGTGCATCACCAACTGATTGGCCTCGTGCAATCTGGGGTTAGCATGAAGCTCACTATTGCGGTAATTCCGAACTATGAAATTCAAAGGGGTGTGAAACCTCGAGTGAGGCCATATGGGAACTCATAGGCCATGTGGTTACTTGATGGCCTGCCTATTATAGGCCGCGATTCAAGGACTCTCGAATGAACCGGGACTTCTAAGCCTGGTTTCCAGCTGCCATGGTTCCTCCGGCAAGTATGCTTTGCATAGTGAAGGAACGGGTCGGCATGCGCACTAAGGGGGGCTCAGCAGGACACTTGAAGGCAACCACTCCAAGTGGGTGGTGGGGTTCGATGCTTCCCCAGCATGGCGCTTCCGGTGTGTCGACGGTGCCGCGTGATCGGGAGGTTGCCTCTTGCAATACATCACGTCTTCCTTCACCCTCCGTTTCGTGTTATTATACCTGAGTCTCAAGCTCCGTGTTACTTCTCCAACTCTTTCCAACCGTCTCTTCATGGCGGGGTTGGTGATCTCATAGAGACTTCGTCTCGATCAATCTCTTCGTTTACTCGTGCTGCCGTCTCGGTTCTTATTCTCTTGTCGGTCTTTTTGAAGAATTGTTGAAATACGTATACTCGGTCTTCCCCTCCGGTGTACATCTCCAAAGTGCCGTCACGGGTTCAATCGTCGTTACCTTGAAGGTTACCCACTACCCTTAACTTATTACTCACATGTTCCCATTGAGGCGAGACCTGTCCAGCACAACTTTGTCGTCCACTGCTCTGAACTTATCACTCACTCAATCCCTTTGGGGGGGGGGGCACTATCCCGCACAAGTTCTTTGAGGCAGACAGGGCATATCCATGCCTCATGCCCCTGTGGCTTAGTTCCTCTTTAGACCGACGTGCTGTCAGGCTGTCTTCAGCTCATATTTCCGTGTGTGCGCCTCACCCGGGAGAGGCGCATGGAGGATGTCTCAGGGCTCACCAACAACCAACGTCCTAAGAGTCCTTTGATTCCTGGTCACATGGCCAGCCCAGGAGACCCGACGAGGATCTTGTTTTGAAACTGAGAAATTACCTCTCGGCATGCACCCCCTATTTCTCTGACCCCGTCTAGCCCAAATCCAATTCGATCCCAACCTCCAAAAGCCAACGAACCTTTCACAATCGTCAGGCAGCCCACGGGGTCTATGGTCCTCCCTCTCGACTCAGGTTCGCAATCATCGACAACATCAGCGCGAGGGAAGCGTCTGCTTCTCTCCGCTGCTACGAACCAGTTCAAGATGGTAAGTCGCCCTCTTTGTCGCGTTTTGTCTGCTTTTGCGCGTGCATTTGCGCGGTTCGTCGAGCTGCGGACGGGCGACTCATGCCCACCGAGCTTGGATCATCCTGCGATGCGAGGACCGAGTCCCGCAGATCGGAGATCCGCCACGGCGCGGGCCGCGCTCATCATGTTCTCTCAGCGTCAGCATCGTCGTGAGCACTTTCACTGTTTAGCATCTTGTTTTTGTTGTTTTTGTTTGGTCTTCGTCTACTATGTACAACACAATCAATCATGTTAGGCTCATCTATTGGCCACCATTTTACTGGTTACATTCAGTTGGCGCCTGGTTTCGTGTGAGACTCAAATGACTAGTTTTGCTTTTCTATCAATTCACTTATATCACCCCCTTGTTTTGTATTGGCCTCTGTCTTCTCAGAGAGGACAACTCGACATTTTGTATTGCCTTTTATCTCTGAGGGGATGGTCGAGTGGTTCTACGGTGATTGCATTCTGCTTTGGCTATGATCATCTCCGGCTCCCGGAGCGTTCAGAGCTGAAGACTTGGTAGTGTCTGACATGGCCACAGGGAACCATCAACAAGAAAATCGGACGCTTTGACTTCACCGCCGTCTACACTCATCCTGAGGCCAAGGTCGATATCATCCTGGTTCACGGCCTCAACGGAAATCCCGAGAAGACTTGGACTTCCAAGTCCAATCATGTCTACTGGCCCACCGATCTGCTGCCCAGGACTCTAGAGGAACACGGCGTCCACGCGAACATCCTTGTCTACGGCTACAATGCAGATGTAGTCAGTAACAAGGACAAGAATCCCAGCCAGAACTTCCTGCACCAGCACGCACAAACCATGGTCAGCTACCTCGCCACGCTCAGACGGGATAGCAAGACTTTGCGAAACCCGATCATATGGGTGGCTCACAGCCTTGGTGGTCTCCTACTGAAGAGTGCCCTGTTGTACTCAGACAATGTTCGAGAAGCGGCCAACGAGGATCTTCGCTCCGTCTACGTCTCAACCTTCGCCATCGTGTTCTTGGGAACGCCACACGAAGGCAGTGAGCTGGCGAAATGGGGTGAGATGCTTCAGGGCATGGTCGGTCATGTTCCCCGGAAGATTTTCGATTCGGAGCCGATCCTCATCAGAACCTTGCGCAAGGACAACGAGACCCTCAACAGCCTCAACAGCAACTTCTTGAACATCATGCAGAAGTTTGAGATAGCTCTGGTCTACGAGTGCCAGAAAACTGATCTGAAGGGCACAGCGGCCCTCATCGTCGACACGAAGTCAGCGGCTCCCTTCTGGGGCAGCAAGTCTCAAACCTACGGAATAGAGGCAAATGTGAGCAATACAGCCCCAGCCACAGTTCTGACCTTCGGACTTTGTCCCTACAATGGTCATAAAAAGCAGAAACCCTCTGTATATACTACACCGCGGCACGGTATTTTGCGTATACTAACTCTCCGCTTACCTAGCACTCGGACATGTGCAAGTTCGATAGCACCACTGCTCCGGGATATCGACACATAACTTCGGTCATCGCCGATTGTGAGTACCTGACCCTTGTCTCAAATCTATAGTACTGTATTTTGTTGTTAAAGGTATTGGTGCTAAGAGAATAACCTGTTAGGGGTCAAGAAATCTCAGACTGTCATCATTCAACGCTGGAATGGAGAAGATGGGAACCGTCGATACCAGGCTCAAGTCAACATGAACGAGCTGGCAAGGTCACTTGTGAGTCAAAGAAAGATTTCCCAAGTACTTGCTCTCTGGACATGGCTAACTACGTGTCGATAGCTCCCCGTCGCAGCAGCCGGTTCCCCGCCAATCGTCGGTATGTTTCCTTCAGCGGCGCCACTGAGCCCTCTTGGAGGTGTTGGGAGCGCAGCTGGACTCGGCTTTGTACTGGAGGAGATGCAGGATGATGGAGAGGAAATGGGCCAAGGAGCTCAAGCTACTGACTGATTCCGTGTGAACCATGGGCTGATGGCGTTTGTTTTCTGTAGTTCAACAAAATGGCACTGTTTCTACGAACGATCAGCAACGACAGGCGCCCCCATCCCCTATGCCAACATTGCAGTTACCGCTATCGATAGACCGCGAGCTCTCAACGACGCAAGATTCCGGATTGCAAACTCTGAACGATCCCCTCTTCTTCCATCCTGAGGCCTTCCGTCCAAACTCGTACTTTGTCGGGTGGGACAAGCAGCTGCAAGAGCTACACAGCATGCTCCAGAACCCCAAACGCCGAAAGGACGGCACATCAGCTGTGTTGGTACGGGGCCTTACCGGAGGCGGAAAGACTCATCTGGCTCGCCAATACGTGTTCCAGTACAGACACCATTATAGTGGAGGCGTGTTCTGGCTGCAAGCGCACTCGATCGGCCAGCTCGAAGTCGAATTCGTGCGCGTATGGCAGGCGATCAATATGGGCCAGGAGGACTTGGAGAGTCACCAAAAGATCGTGGAAACGGTCCGATCATGGTTCAACAACAGATCGAAGTGGCTGATCATCCTGGACGGAATAATGTTCGACCAGGGCGTCGAGCGCTTTGTTCCGGATGCTGCCGATACCTCCTTGATCTTCACGTCGACTAGTCCGGCTGTCACGGGCAACCACCATTTCGACAACCCACAAATGCTGCAGCTCCCTTCGCTCTCTGTACAAGAGGCGCAACAGCTTCTGCTAGAAGAGATGGATCAAAAGCTTCCTTGGTCCCAAGAGGATCTAAGCCAAGCAGCAGAGCTGGTTCGGTTGGTCGAGAAATTGCCACTGATGATACATGTTATGGCTCAGCAGTTGAAGGTGACGAGAGAACCCCTCTCGGCTTTCCTCAAGCGTTACAAGAAGAAGCCACATATCCACCGCAGGATCGAGCCCTTTGAGCTTGTTCTGGACCGGTTGGACTGGATGGGCGCAAACGCGGCTCTCAATGTTCTCAGTGTACTGGCCTTCTTCGAGCAGCACACCCCAGTGGAGATGTTAGCACTTGGTGAGTTTTGACGTTCCACCCGGTCGTGGATTTGCCCCCCGGGGGGGATGGTGCCCTATTTCATGCGCTGACTAGGTTCTTTACAGGTCTGCGCGCACTCAAGTTTACCTACAAGACCGGCGAGGCTGGTACTCATGAGAGACCCACACTCAACAACACTTTGAGGGTCCTCATCGGCTTCGCGCTCGTTGAACGCAGCGACAGCTACGACCTGTCTCCAACGAGCTCGCGGACTTCTAAGAGAAGTTTGGAGCTCTTCACCCAGTCGATGGATACTCTCAAGATGTACAGCGTGATGCAGCGGTACCTCATCGAATGGATGGCGGCCCAAGGACTGCCGGAGGGAAAGTTGCACATCTTCTGGCTGGAGAATGCCGTCAATGTCTTCTGCAGGTCGTTACAGGAGGCGGACGCAAGGATCCGAGACAATCCGAGGGTCGGGATTCCCGACGACTACCGCCGCTTTCGCCTACACGGCCAGAAGATTCTGGGTCACTTGACCCACTACGAGCGCTCGTTCGTGGAGTTGACACCCTATCGAGAGAAGATGGAGGGCAAATTGCGATACGTCGAGGAGCGGTTCCAGAGACTCCAGGAGGAGACTCAGCACACGATTGTCACGAAGTCCGGCGAGGCACAGCAATGTTCGGTCTTCGATCGAGCTAACAGCTTGTCGGAATCGGACTCTGGAACAATGAGCAGCCAGAGCAACAGCCAACAGGACTTCACCCCGCTGGTGGACGACAATCAGCCTCTTTACACATCGCCTGTTCAATACATGCCACCAATCAACGATCCGCCCTATCCCATTGGGGACGAGGAGGCGGTGGATACGAGCACCGAAGTCACACCCAAACAGCCGTTCAGTCAGGTCGCGCAGCACAAGAGGGACTCCCTCATGAGCCATGGCTTCGACAGCCTATGGAGCCAAGCCGAGGTCAGCGTCAGTCACGAAACGGTCATGGCCCCTTTCTTTCATGTCGCGTCTCAGCACACCTCTGGCACACCCAGGAAAGGCCGAATCTCTGGTTCCAGTGAAGCCGAGACGTCACTGGTACACATCCGTCAGAAATCACCAACAAGTCCTCCGCGTGGCGGAGGCATTGTCCCGAACAAGGCACGGACGGCCAGCTCGGGGTCGAGAACAAGACCCACGGATCTCGTGAGGCCCGGCGGACAATACTACACGACAGCAGCTCCTGCTGGGCTCACACCCACCGATGAGCGCTTTTACGCTGAGTTCTCTCTTCCGCCTGGCGATGGCTCCATTACAGCTTCGTTCTTGGAGAGGCTCAAGGAGAATGTCCTCCCTTTCCCCTGGAGACGGAGGTCGTCGGCGAGCTCGACCAGCAGACCAAGCTTGCCAGCTCCGACTAGCGTTCAGAGCTCGCCTGGCGTCGGACAGACGGCCACGATGCCGACCTTTCCAGTTCTTCATGACCGGTCTGCTAGGTCCAGCCCGGGTCAGGGCGTCGCACCATTCTCTCCCCCTGGTCCGCTAGCTGAGAGGAATTCGAGCTCTGGTATCCGCCAACCAGTTCCTCCCTGTCTGCACCAAAACTCCACAGAGCCCTATCAGCCTAGCCTACGCAGAGTCGAGTCATCGAGCCTGGACCCAATGACGATATCATTCCCATCGCCCGAGCAGGTGGTTCGTCGACATGATCCCGGCGGCTTTGTCTATCCCGGCGGCTCCGGGATTTCCACACCAGGAATGCCCGGGTCAGCGCCCATGTCGCGCGGATCCAGCCACCAGTCCAGCAACCCATCGCGCAATAGCGGAAGACGCTCAGGTGAATCAATTCGTGGCACTCCCATTCCTCTCGGTGTTGGAGAGCGACCGCATCGCACCGCGAGCCCTCTCTCCAGCCCAGTGAGTTCGGTGTTATCGATGTCTCGGCCTGCGAACATGACGCTGGGCGGATCGAGCAGCAGACCGCCTTCGATAATGACAGAGCCGAGTCCACGTCTCCACCCGCGCTACTCGGAGAACATGGAGCCACCCAACCTCAGCCTGCAACGTCCACGACGGGGATCCAATTCCAGCGGCGCTGCTACTGGAGCTGGTGGCGTGGCTGTCACGGCGCCCAGTCCCCACCTCCGGTCCAGACGAGGCTCGAGCTCGAGCAACATGGTCCCACCGACTGTCAACATGCCTGTTATGCCACCTGGTCCCACGACCCCAGCTCCAGCGTACCGTCAGAACAGATACAAGCGCGCACTCGGTGCCATCAGGCGTGGCAGCGGGAACGGACGGGGACGCGGACGCACGCAGAGCGCGAGTCCCAGCGCCGAGTTTAGAATGCAGGTCCGTGGATCACGGTCTCAACAGGGCAGCCCGCAGCCGTCCAGCGAGCCTATGTCTAGGGGGGGCTCGGGGGGCATCGTGGTGGGCGATGGAAACGAGCGGCAACTCATTCCGTTCGGTGATGTCACGGCTGACCACTTGGATGGTGCCTCGCGCAGGCTGGGACGGCGTCGACCCCGACTGGAACTGCAGCAACCACCGGATATTCCGCCTAGGCGGAGCAGTGCCAGCTCGAGCCGAGGTAGCTACCAGGGGCAGACGAGCCCGCCTGCTATGTCTAGGGGCGATTCGGGCGGTGCGGGTGCTGGACTGGGTATCATGGCTGGTGAGAAGCCCGGTGAGAAGAAGTGATTTTTTGATGTATTTGGTTGGTTCGTTTAGTGTGCATCTCTTGCGACGAAAGGAAAGGAAAGGACACGGAGAAGGGGGAGGGGGTGTTCCTTGAGTGGTTGGTTGGGATACTTGCTGGATGCGTTTGGACAGGAAGTGAAAGTCCAACGGCATACTCGTGTGGTTTGAGATGGCAGTTTCGGGGTGGACAGGAGGTCCAGGGCAGTATATTTTGTTCTTGTGACATGTACGAGTACGGGGAGGGGGGGGGATCTTGACAGAGATGGACAAGGGGAGATTCATTGGGGCGATACACAGTATTAACTACATTATCATTAGGATCTTTCACCAGGACAGGAGTCAATATCAGGGCCTACCAAGGCATTTGCTTCATCCATCGCTGTCCGATGTCCACTGGCTGGTGATAAGCTGTGGAACATAGTCATCAGTGGCGTCCAATCC